>MU226632.1:1612675-1623198 GCA_018584345.1 Thuja plicata
GTGTGTGTGTGTGTGTGTGTGTGTGTGTGTGTGTGTGTGTGTGTGTGTGTGTGTGTGTGTGTGTGTGTGTGTGTGTGTGTGTGTGTGTGTGTGTGTGTGTGTGTGTGTGTGTGTGTGTGTGTATACACACTTGTATATGTGTATATATACACATGAATGTGTGTATGTGTGTATATATACACATATATATGTGTATATATAAACATGTGTGTATATGTGTATATACACATATGTGTGTGTATATACACATGTGTATATATATACACACATGTGTATATATGTGTACATGTGTGTGTATATATGTGTGTGTATGTGTATATATACACACATGTGTATGCATATATATATGTGTGTGTGTGTATATACACATGTGTGTATACACACATGTGCATGTATATACACACACATATATGTGTATACTTATGTGTGTATGTATATACACATGTGTGTGTGTATATGTGTATGTGTGTATATATACACATATGTGTATATACACACACACGTGTGTGTGTATATGTGTATGTGTGCAAAAACAAAGTTCCAATTCCTATTCCAATTTTGTGGAACCAAACGCAGAATCTGCATCTTCTCAGTCATCTTCCAGGTGAACCAAATAGGACAGCCTAATTCTAGAATTCATTTTGAGAATAGCCCAATTGCCAGAATGGATTCAATTCCAGAATTGGCAATTCTAGCATGCACAAATTCCATGAAACAAACGGGCCCTTAGTGAATTCTTGTCTTTTATGCATTACTGAAAGCATAATCTTTATCTCTCTAATTCTCTGAAGTCTTTGACACTTTGAATATAATCGATCAGATTATATCAAGTTTAAATCAATGAAAATACAATCCAATAACTGATATAATGTCTTGGATTATCTTTCTGCATTTTGGTGATCAACTTAACATCTTCAAACATTCAATCAGTTACATGTCATCAATCTCTCCCTTTGTAGGCATTGATGGCAACATACTACATTATCAGACTATATTATTACTAATACAATATGAAATATAATTGTTTAAGCTCATCAATCTCTCCTATTATAACTAATACAAATGTCTGACTCTAGGTAAGCTCAAATAACTTAGATTTGTTTCTTGCAAAGTGTATTCTTCAATCTTCTAATTCCTTCATTCGATAGATGTATCAGCTTCTGATTTTGTTTCTGATATGTGTTCTACCTTGTCTTTTCCTCTTCTTGATAATCTCTTTTTCCTTTGGTAGTAATCTCTCCCTTAGTATGTATTCTCTTCCTTCTATTACTTCTCTCCCTTGGATATTTCATATGTAATCAATCTCTCCCTTTGGATATTAATTAACTCTTCCTTTTGATTCTTAGGAACTTCTCTCCATGGATAATGATATAATATTTTCTGATAATCTATCTCCCTTTTGATAATGAGATAATCTCTCCCTTTGACAACAATGCCAAACAATTCTTCCATATCATCTTCCATTCCTTTTTACAATATATTCCTTGAATTTCCCTATCCATCAGCAATACATTGACTCTGGTGTTTGGTGTAAATTTGTACCTTGTTATGTACAGATGTATCTTTGTAGTCCATATATTTGGTTGCATCAACATGAATGAGCTTTTGATTGTGTATAGCCTGGTGTAACCTCCTAGCCAGCTTACTGACCTATAGACAAGGGTTGGACCCCTAGTCTCTTTCTTAGGTACTCAAATGTATCTTTTGGCAATGGCTTGGTGAATATATCAGCTAATTGTTCCTTGGATTGAACATATTATAGTATCACCTCTTTTTCTTGTACTTGTTCTCTTAAGTAATTACAATTGATAGCAATATGCTTAGTCTTAACATGCATGATTGGATTCTATGATATGTTTATTGCACTGGTATTATCACAGTAGATAATCATTGGTTTAAGAATCTTTATATTCATACCTTCCAGCAATTATTTGATCCATGGAATATTGGAGCAATTTCCAGCAGCAGCCACATACTCTACTTCTACAGTAGACTGAGAGATGCATCCTTGCTTCTTGCTGATCCATGTGACAAGTTTGTCACCCATGAATAATTCTCCTCCAGTTGTGCTCTTTCGGGCATCAATGTTTCCAACCCAATCAACATCTATATAGACTTGTAGCTCAATTTTTAGTTCTCTTTTATACCATAAGCCATATTCCTCGGTGTTCTTCAGATATCTCAAAATTATCTTGATAGCAGTCATATGTGATTCTTTGCGATTAGCAGAGAATCTTGCAACTATTCCAACTACATGTGCAGTATCTGGTCTAGTATGAACAACATACATTAGTTTACCAATCGTTGATCTATACAAGGTATGATTTACCTCATTTAATTTTTATTATTTTGTCATCTTACATCTGGTAGCCATAGGTGTTCCCATTGGTTTGGAATCTTCCATCTTGAATATCTTCAGCACTTCCTTGATGTATTTTTACTGAGTGATATATATGTCTGCATCTTGTTGAAGAATTTGTAGACCAAGAAATAATTTTATCTCCCCACACATGGACATTTCAAACTCTTTTCTCATTTCATTAGCAAAGGATTTACATAACATTTCATTTCCCCCAAAAATGATATCATCAACAAATATTTCAGCAATTAGAATATTACCATTGGTATCTTCTCTTAAGTACAGATTATTATTTTCACTTGTTCTTACAAATTCAATGCTAATGAGATAGGAGTGAAGTCTTTCATACTAGGCTCTAGGTGCTTGTTTCAATCCATACAAGGATTTATGTAGTCTACATACCATGTTCCTCTTGTCTAGATCAACAAACCCTACTGGTTATTCAATGTATACCTCTTCTTCCAGTATTCCATTTAGGAATGCAGATTTGACATCCATCCGGTATACCTTGAATCCTATAAATGCAACATAAGCAAGTAATATTCTTACTCCTTCTAGTCTAGAAATGGTGGCAAAGGTTTCACCATAATCAATACCTTCTTCTTGTGCATACCCCTTGCATACTAACCTTGCTTTGTTTATTGTGACTTCTCCATTCTCATTTAGCTTGTTTTTTAATATACATTTGGTACTAGTGACATTCTTGTCATCAGGTATCAGTACTAGTTTCCATGTATTGTTATTCTCAATTTTTTCTATTTCTTCATTCATATTACTGACCCATTCCTCATTTTCAATGCATTATTAATAGATTTAGGCTCAAAATCACAAAGTAAACATCTAGTGTTTAGTGGTTTTGAGCTCTTTCTCCATCATTTTGATCATCATCTTGACCTTCATTTTGATCTACATCGCTCGGTACATCACCTTGATAGTTTTCCTATTTTTTAGTAAGTACATCCTAATGCTCGGGTCAAATGTTATGTTTCTCAGGAGTGATACACTATTTCTTGGGTAGAGTGTCAGATTCTTCAGTGTAAAAAAACATGTTGTAGTCTTCTCATTCTTTTCTACTTTCCTTATCATTAGTTTCTACAAATTCATCATCTTTACATTTTCACTTTCAATGATCTTGTTAGGTGACTTGTTAAGACATTTATAAGCCTATCTTTTGGTGGAATACCCTAGAAAGATACCTTCATCACTTTTGGAGACAATCTTTCCATTTCTATCATCTTTCAAAATATAACATAGACTACCAAAAATTCTGAAGTAACTTATATTGGGTGTGTAACCATACCAAAGCTCGTAGGGTGTCTTATTTGTGTCCTTCTTCAATTGTACTTTGTTCAATGTGTAGACAGCAGTACTGACAACTTCCCTCCAGAAAGTTTGAGTGATGTTTTTCTCAATCATCAATGTTCTTACACAGTCAACTATTGATCTATTTCTCCTCTCAGCAATTCCATTTTGTTGTGGTGTTCTCGGTGTAGAAACCTATCTTTTAATTCCATGCTCATTACAAAAGTTAGTGAATTCATCTGAAATAAATTCCCTTCCTCTATCTGATCTTAATCATTTCAATTCCTTACTACTGTGCTTTTCTACCATAGCCTTATACCATTTAAACATCTTGAATGCTTATGATTTATTTTTTAAGAACATAACTTTCATCATTCTATAATAATCATCTATAAAGAGAATGAAATACCTATCTCCATAGTAAATCTTTGACCTCATGGGTCCACATAAATCAGTATGGAATAATTCTATAATTACATTAGATGTGTGGTCTTTACTCTTGAAACTAGACTTTGTCATCTTACCTTTTTGACAATTCTTGCACATGATATGCTCAGGTTTTGTCATTCTCAATAAGCCTCCGACATTCCTTTTATTATTTGTCTTTATCATGTTGTCAAAATTCACATGACACAATCTCTTATGCCACAACCATATGTCTTCATTTCTAGACATTAAACAAGTAGTTTTTACATCATTAAGATAGAATAGGTTACCTTTGGTCTGTTCACCAGTTCTGATTAACCTTCCTGATTAATTGAAGATATTTTCCTTCTTATTCTCAAATTCTACTCAGTGACTTGTATTGTTTAGTTGTGAAGCACTTAACAGATTATAATTCAGTCCTTTTACCCAGTACGCATTTTCACATTTGATCACATTATTCAGCATTATTGTTCCTTTACCTTCAACTAGACAAGGTGTGTCATTACCCATTCTTATTGATCCGCCATTATAGTTTTCAAAAGTTTCAAACTTTTGTTTATCACCATTCATGTGGTGAGTGCAGCCACTATCTATAATCCAGACATAATTCTTACTAACCTTACATATGAGTGCAGATTCTACATACCTTTCTTCTTCTTTGTCTGAGTCATCCTTCATGGCTACAAATACCATCTTAATGTCTTCATCAGATTCAGTGTCAGTATCATTAGCTCTATTCTCAGCTAGGTAACAATCATTCTTCCCTTTTTCCTTGTAGTCTTGAGTATCTCTTCTTTCAGGTTGTCAGTTTCTTTGGTAATCTCTGTTATCACCTCGTTCAAACTTCTTTTCATATGTTTTATCATTACACTTTTCATATTTTCTTCTGTTAGGACATCTTGCAGAAAATTTTCCAACCTCTTTATAATTAAAACATACAAGTGGTAATTTACTTTTGTATCTACCTTTGCCTCTCTACAATCTTCTTGCCATTTGTGCTTCAATTTAATCAAGTCCTTGATTCTCATTATCACTTTCACTATCATTTCTCATAGTGTGTCTATGACTTGACTTACTTATTTTCAAAGAATATTGAATGTAGACTCTATAGATGGTAAGACACTATTATCAAAGTTATTCATCACAAATGAAATCAGTCTACCAATCATACTATCTAGAGTAACTGTGTTGTTTCCAACTACTCTCATTTCTTCTATAGAAGATACTCTAATAGCATATATAGGCAGTAAGGTTCTTAGGATTTTACTTACCACTGACTCTTCTTCAAGTACACCTCCAACTCCTCAGATAGCATTGACTACCTCTTTGATTATGTAGTTATACTGAGTGATATTTTCTCCTTATTTCATCCTTAGGTCATCAAACCTCCCTCTTAGGCTTTCTGCCTTGGCTCTTAGTACATTAGCATCTAATCCATGTACCATCTTTAATTTATCCCACATTTTCTTTGCAGAGGTGCAGGTTTTGACATCTTCAAACTTAGCATCAGAGACTGAGGAAGAAAGTTCTATCATCATGCAATTATGCTCATGCTTTTCTCTCAATTTCTCAAGGGTGTGAGGTCATGTAGGAGACACATATTCAGTATCAAGTTGTTGAGTAACATCATTACCAATACCTAATAGGGGGTGTTGGTTGTATTTCCTATTTTTGCTGCCTCGCCTTGTTCCTTGTCCTGCCCTCTGAAAAGTTTTCAGGTCTTCATACTTAAACCTTGTCAAAATTGCATAAACCCTGAAAAACCCTAGTATCCAAGTGTTGAAATGATGCATTTTAAAACCCTAGGCCATTTCTTATATTTCATCGTTACTTTTTCAAAGTCACTCAAGACATGTGCTTTAAGTTGGGTCGCCTGATTGCGTTACCCAGAAAGAATACGCTAAATCCTCTCCCGACTTCGGTTTTGTCTTGTGTCGCGTAGTCTCGTTATGAAATGGAATATTCCTTCTGCTTCTCAAGACTTAGCGATATCTTTTTAGTCAGGTAGTCGCATGAACTTTATGATATAATCTTTGAAATAAATGGGACCCACTGCTCAGTCGGGTGATCGCAAGAGAAGTCAAAAGGTCAAAGAAATGTCATCAGACTTCACGATTCACTTCATGTCGCATGGTCGCTTGATCAGGCCATGGCAAACAGTTAAGTATTTCTTCAGTCGCGTGGTCTCGTGATCAAATGATGGTTAAGGGATAACAGTCCTGATTCCGCGACTAACTGTTTAATGTTAGTGACTTCCTTCAGTCGGGATGTTGCCAGAACAGGAGTAATGACTCAGCTTTCCAGTATGCATTGGGTGGACAAAATAATAGATGACATCTGTCATAAGATGAATGGTTTTCAGGAGGTCGCTTGAAAGAGGAAGTGGATTAAGCGATAAAGAGACTAAGGTATTGTTGCCTTTAGTCGCAAGGTCTCCAGATGACTTAAGGGCATAAAAAAATCTTAAGCGATTAAATGACAGCCGTTTGATGAATAAATAAAGAGATCTGACGGTGGTCACGTAGTCTGGAGAAGAAAGTGCCCCAGGGAAAAAGTCCTCCTGACTTGGCGATTAGGGTAGGTCGCAAAGTCGCTCTGAACAGAAAAAGAGCACGTGCTTTGAGTTTAAGGTAAAGATAAAGGATCTCCCGACTAAGTGACCAAAGAAATAATCATGAAAAGTTAAATGCAACGGCTTGTCGCCAAGTCTGGAGATAGATGATGAGTCAGTGTTAACCCCATGCGACTTTGATTTCACTATAGTCGCCTTATCGCCTGATGGACTTGGGTCAACCAAGTTAAAGAAAGTTTATTGTCGCCTAATCTGGAGATTAAACCAGGGTTAAGAAAAGGTCCTCGTGACAAAGAGACTCAACATGGTCACGAGGTCGCCAAATAACAAGATCTAAAGTGCAGCACCAAGTAGTTGACGTGACAGAATGAATCACCCGGCGGCCAATCAGATACATGAATTTTGATTACCATGCACAAAAGGTAGCTGAGATGTATGACAGAGGACGAATCAAAGGATGCCATGTTAGCTGTCTTAAATGTTTGATGATTGCGCCAAAGATTCATAATTTCAAATTCAATTTTCTGTCAACTTCGTGCAACTACGGCTAGGTTTTTGAAAGCTCACGGCATGGAAACTTAATGGCAGAACTGACATTTCTGAATCATGAGCCATGTACTCTGAATCAAAATGGCTATAAATAGAGGATCGTGCATTCATTCTTGTTCACCGAATTTTTAGATTTCAGAGCCAAGTTGTTATTTTTTAGCGAAAAAGAGATATTCAGAGCAGTTGCAGTGTTTTCAAGTGATAAGAAATTTCTAAAATTATAGAGAATTGCATTCAGAATAGACAGTTGATATTGGAATTTAGATTTGTTTCAATATCATTCCAAGTAGTGAATCAAAGTGTTTGCAGAGATGAGTAGAGCTGTGAGCGTGGCTTCTACAAGTGGAGGTAGTGGAGAGGAGCAAAAAGGAAAACCTAGCTTCTCAGATGAATTTTTACAGCTTCTGCCAGGTTCAACACAAAATAGAAAAATTAATGCTGGTGTCTTCAAGGATGAATTCAGGAACATCAAAGATGCTTCAACCCCGGGAACAATAGGTTTCTCTCTCTTTACATACTTTTATAATAATTCTGATAAACCTATCCCTGTTTCAAACCCTTGGATATCTGGTTTGGGTAGGTTATTAGTGCCTGATGTGTTCCTTGATGTTGACCTATTTTTGGACCTGGAAAACCATTATGATACCCTTACAAAGACCATCAAAAGAGAGGATGGTACTACCTTGTTGATATTGAATAGCAATTCTTTTATGCAAGCTTTTGGTCTATTCAGTACCATGTCTACCAAAATTGACATGAAGAAGCAGGAAAAAATATATAGTACCAAGGCTGGTGTGGCGAGAAGCTTATTGAAGAAGCACATGCCAAAAGAATTATGAGATTATGTAGGTCCCAAAGCTGAACCCTACCCATATTTTTAGAAGGACCTGCATTTTTATATCAAGTACAATGCCTATGCTCTTTGCAAAGTACTAGGAATAGATGGAGATGCAGAAAGAATAGGCGATGGTATCCTAATGATGGTCTTGGACTTACAAGAGGTGCATTCAAGCACCAGTTATGATTATATGTAGCATATAATCGATGAGATGCATGAGGGTTTTATTGCAACTCAGAAGAAATTGAAAAACCCTAAGGAGAAGGAGCCAAAGTTTTTGCATTATTCAGTCTTAATGCACCTTCTCTTGTACTTCAATTTTGCAATCATGAGCCCCAATAATTTATCTCCCCAAAGATTCTTTCAAGCACAACCAAATCCTGTCCAGTTCTGGGTTAGGGTTTGGAACTATACTTCCAGAAATTGTGACTTATGTGCCTTTGAGAATTGGATTGTGTATCCAATTATAAAGAGTCTGGGAATAAAAAGAACCAGAATTCCTTTAAAGGTCATACAATTTCTTAGGCCTTGTGAGTATCTAGAAAATTGGCCTGGAAATCATAACTGGGGTGACTTCTATTTAGAGGAGAACTTCACYATWATCAGAGTKTTTGGGTGYATTCACCCACCCCATATTCTACCTTATTATGTGCCAATGAGAGTTGCTGCCATGGAATTCATCTGGCAGCTGATTTTAACTAACAATGAGCACTTTGCACCTCATAAGAAGGGGACTATAACCCCTAGGCAATTCAGTATTGCAAATTTTACAATAGGTAAGAATGCCATAGATGAAGTGGGTCAATGGCTAGAGAAGTTCAGAATGGGGGCAGCCCCTTACAGGTATATTGACCCAGAGGGCTTCATGGCAGAGGTAAGAAGATTGTACACTCCTACTATCCCAAATACAAATGTGCATTGTGATTGCATAGAGGAGGATGCTACAAGAAACAACTTGGATGAAGATGACATCTATATGAGAAGATTGAGAATTCAGGAGCTGCTCAAGTTGCAGACACAAATAAAAAGAAATGGCTTATCCTTTGGAGGTTTTTTCCCTAACCTCACATACTTTGATAGGATCAAAGCCATGATTGAAAACTATTATGTGTTGTTAGATCAATTGGATACAGTCCTGACTAACAAAGGTGCTCAATCTCCTGAGCATTCAGAGTTAGAATATGAGAGTAGAGATGATAGTGACTATGCAAGGCCTTATTTGTCTCCTCCACCTCAACATGCCCAAGAACAACAAATGGCTGAAGTCCCACAGTTGCAAGGAACAGAACAGCATGTTATAGATTTGACTGTTGCAACACAGCCTGATGATTTGGAACTGCTGCAAAGAGGCAGAAACTAGAATTAGGCCAACCCTTAGTTGAGGGACAGAGCAAGAAAAAGGACAAGGTTAAGGCCTTGATACCAGGTATCAGGTTATATGATCATAACCTGAGGAAAGCAATAAGACAAGGCAAGAAAAAAATGCCTGATCCAGAAGATAAAGTTGAGATTCCACTAAGGACATGTGGGCATGAAAGAATGCTTAACCAGCAGAAGTTCCTGGATGATGATAATTTTGTTAAAACTGAGGAATTTAAGGATTTCCTCAGGTGGCACAAGGTAGAGCAGCTGAAATCCCAATTACTTGTGGATGGGAAGGAGACAATTACCAATGATGCTCTTGTGGCCCTGCAAACATATGATCCTGAAATTGAGGACATTTCTCCTGAGGATGCCAGGAAGTTGGTATTAGGAAGTGGTATCTTGTTAGCTGAAGGCTGGGATTTGGCATCTGCATTTGTTATAGATCAGATCAGGAAGCAGCCTGACCTTAAAATGGTCAGTGAAGTTCAAATTGGAGAAATGATCAAAGGATTTGGGTATGACCCAAAGTCACAAGCCTTTGCAGTATGGAACCTGGGCCCTAAAGAGCAAAAACCCCAATTGGTAAACATTCAAGAGAATATGGTGGGGAACCAAATGGTGTGGTCAGTACAAAACATAGGAGACTTAGAGATCTCTCAGATCATGACACACTGGGCTCAGTTAAATGAGGACAATAGGAAGCAATTGTCTGAAAGGTTTGCAGCTCTGTTAGAAGAAACAAGTGCACTGTCTAAAGACAGGGACATGTGCCATATTGAACTATACCAATGGAAGGAGCTGATAAAAAAATTGTTGGAGGAGCTGAAGGCAAAGCCTGAGGTTCTGTATGTACCAGCACAACCACCACCTGTGCAAATTGAAGACAAGCCTAGGTCAGAAGAGGCTGTAGAACAAAAGGTAGATGAAGAAAAGGGGAATGCTATAGCATTAAAGGCATTAAGAGGCATATTACAACATAGGATTAATATCCTAAAAGAAAAGGCTGATGTTGTAATTAATACTTATAACAAATTGCCTATTTTGCATGCTGAAGTACTAAGGTATCTTCTGATTTTAAACCCCTACTTCACAAAGTGGTCTGCCAGGGCTAG
>MU226632.1:1649649-1665856 GCA_018584345.1 Thuja plicata
TGGGAATATTAGGGTTCCTTCTTTGTCAGTCAACCTTTGGGTGAAAAACCCAGATCCAACACACCCGGTTGGGCATTGTTGTAATTGGTGCCTTGTGGTCACTTGCATTAATTTGGTTGTGTGATTTTTTTACTCCTTTTATTTATTTCTCATTTTTGGTATTATCCTTAGTTAATCTTTCTATGTTGTGTTTCAGAGCTTCATGCTTGGTCAAGAGTTTGGCTCGACTTTCCTTGTTGACTTTGGTTGACCTTGTTTGATCGTACAGTTACCTTGATATGTTTCTTAGTTGATTATTATAGCCTCTTTGAATGATTAGATTTATTTTGAGGCATGTGATTTTATTCTACCTTGGTGTTATATCCTATAGTAATTATAAACATGTAATAATGATTTTTTGATCTATTGCTTCATAATCATATAGATTATAGTGTTTGGTATCTGGCATATATATATATATATGGTGCACACACATATGTATGTGTGTATATATATTTTATATGTGATTACATTTTAATTATTGTAGATATTGTTGATGGTGTATATTTTGAGATTTATGTAAAGTATAGTATTATTAATAATTAATTTGAGGTATATTATTCTCAATTGTTAATTATTAATAATGTGGATATGTTATATCTATATATAGATATTGATGTAATTATTAATGTCTTGTGCAACATGTTAAATAATAGTACATATATGTATGAATGAATATAAAGCATTTATTATAGTATATTTGAGTAATATATAGTGGTGAGTTTACTCTTATATTAAGTTATTTAATAATGCACTTTAGTTAAGAGTTAGTTGGGAGTTGGTTACCTTTCCTCACAACCTTTGGAAATATATTTATATGCACTAGTTTTCATTTGAAGGGAAGGAATTTTTGGGGGCTGAATCATTGAGGGGAGGATGACTTTTCTTTCATGGAGATTTTGGAGAAAAACTTACGAGATGTGAGGGAGAGTTTGTAAGCATATTTCTTTATGAATTATGGTTATCTTTGCTTTTGGGAGAGAGACATTTTTGTGAGAGTTTCAATAGTTGAGAGAGGGATTAATTTCTATGGATTGGTGATTTATTTCATAGAGATTTCTGAAAATGGATAGGGTTTGAAGGATGCATCTCAAGTTTGGATTTGTCTTCCTCATTTGTCTCCTTCTTCGGTTGAATCTTCGTAGGATTTGAGGTATGCATTGAATTTATTTGTTGATTAAATAATATGATAAAATATGGATTTATTTACATATTTTCATGATGTATTATATCTTTAATTTTCATTCCTTTATTTTTTTAAAAGTTTGGAGTTTTTGTTTGTGAAAATTGTCATGTGTTTTCCTAGGGTTTTTAGCAACCTATTTTTGAAGAAATATGATTATAATAATATAAATTTCATGTATGGTTTTTATAAATTGGTTTTATAGAAGTAAAATTTGTAGATCTGAAATGGGTATCTTTCTGATTTTGTTTTTAGAGTATAATTAATCCCTTATTATTGATATTTTGGCAAACTATGCCTGTTATTTCTTGATTCCAATTTTTCTATCAAATGTATTCATATTCTACACACTGTTATGATAATATAAAAGTATTAATTTGATATAATATATCCTCCAATGTCTTATTTTTCATTTACAATTGGTTTGGGTCATTTTTATTGTATTTTGTGATAATTACAATCATTTTAGTGAAGGAAGGTCTGAACCCTAACCAGAGTTTTCTTTTTTAAACCAGAAGTCATAACTCTCTTTCCCACCATTGGATCATCAAAAAAATGAAATGGATAGTCTATAATTATGTTACCTAAATCCCCACTGAAGAGATTGGTTTTTTTATTTGTTTTGTGGAAGATATTGGCAACTGTTCTACAATTGTTATTCTTTGCATTTAATCCTTTTTGGGAATATATCAGTTTAAGAACATTACCAAGTTTTAGGGTGTTGTATGGTTCCTAGAGGCTATTAGGATTTTTATTTCTTGCTTTGGATCTATGTGTATTCTGAATATGTTTATAATATCACTCTTATTTCTTCTTATGTGTTTGGAACATTCTGAATGTCATATCAGGGTTTAAGGTTGTCCAGTGGACTAGGGTTCCTAAACTCAATCAATTGTTGTGATGATATTGATATGAAATCTTGTATACTATATAATGGATCTATTATGTTATTATTATGCTTTTATGTAGGTTAGGGAACCTAAGTACACTAGGTGAGTGGCTCTTAGTGCAGGGTCGGGGCCCTAAGTGGCTAGAACCAGGATAACTGGCTGAAGAGTTATTTAACAAGTGAAAATTTAATTAAACTTATGGGAATGGGTTCAAACACTAAAAGGATTAATCTATGCCTCACCCATTCCATTAGCACTAGTAAATTCTATGGATGGGAGTGAGAGAAGGTACCTATGCATAGGTATGATTGAATGGTGCTTGCCTATATGAAAGGCATTTGATTCCGCATGTGCCTACTTGGGGGTCAGGGCCTAGAGTGGCTAGTACCAGGAAAACCCAAGGGGTGAGGGCTATGCAATTACACTCACCTAGCTTGTAGCTTAGAGTCCCTACCATTTTTTATCATGCCTTTGGTAGTCCTTGTGGTCTTCTTGTCTTTCCTTTTTGTGTTGTGAATTTGGGGAAAAGTTATCACCACCTTAGGAATGTCCTAGTTGTTACGTCTTGCATGGGCCTTTGGTTCTATCTCCTGGCTCGGGGGAGTGGGCCTATTGGTCCCATGTGGTTTGGTGGTTAATATTTATATCAAGGTATTTTTCATGGTTCTTTGGATGATCCTAGCACATGTTCCTTTCTAGATCTATAGTTGAAGAACTCTTATTGGATATTTTATTATGTTGAGAGTACTTATGTATTTTTATTCATGTAATTGTAATCTCCTATAAAGAATCTTGAAGTATTGATGTAATCTGAATTCAAAGCAGCGGATTAAGGAATGGGTAGTTCTAGATAAAAGAAAGGGAAAATAATATATGATATATTGCACATGTTATTAGGATTAAAAGAAAGTGTTTATGTTATTTCTCCTATTCTATTATGTTGTTCATATATAAAGGAAATAATCTTAGATATAGTTATATCTAATGATGTACTACAACAATAATGTATTCTCTCTTGATGAAAGGATCAAAGGAAATTGTTGAGAAATGATAGGTTAGTGATTGGAATTATTAATAATGATTAGTTATGAAATAATGAAACAAGATAGTAACTTGATAGTAATGTTAAGGGTTGGTTCATGTTTATGGGTTAATGAAGTACCTAGCATAATGTCTACCCTATTAATACTAATCTCTTAGCTAAATGTTTAGAGGAAAGTGGTACAAAGGATAATAGATATTTATAAAATCAATATGATCTAATGGCATCAATTGATAAAAGGAATATTGATGTTAGAAGATTAACTTATGTTTAATGAAAGAAACAACTTAGCAAAATTTACCTTGGTGCATTAAAATTAATGTAGATCTTTTAAGCTCATAATTAAATGGATATCTTATGCATGAAATAGTTTAGATAATGTTGCTTTAGTAGCGATGTTAGGGAACCTGTGAGGACTTAAGTTGAATAAATCTTGCATTCAAGTTGTAGAAATTTTTTTTTTAATTTTAGAGATATGAAGTACAATAATAAATATTATTCTATTTAAACAAAAAAAAAATATTACTTGCATCTTATAGATATTTTATGTATTGTCCTCTCCGGTTGCCTAGCGGGGTGTTACATGTTTACCTGCCACTATGAGGATTGATTTTGCATTCAAGTCATCTTTGGAAATTGGAAGCTTAGAAAGTCTAGATCTTGTGATGGTTATGAAAGTAGTGAGAGTGAAAGGTTTTATAGTTGCAAAAGTAAGATAGAATACCTATATGACGAAAATGAAATAAACCAAATAGAGTTTGAATCTCTACTAGCTAGAAGACTACGGAGAGGAAAAGGAAAGTACTAAGGTAAGTTACGTTTGAAATGTTTTAAGTGTAAAAATATTGGTCACATTGTAGCTAGATGTCTAGACAATGACAATGATGAGAAGAAAGACAAATGAGATGATAAAAAAGGAGAGAACAGATGCAGGAGATTATGATATTTCAAGAAAAAAGGTAAGAATTATTCCCAAATTTCTAATGAAAGACTAATTGATGATGATAGAGATGATAATGATGGTAAAGAATTTGTGTATGTTGCTATCAAGGATGATGTTGATGGAGAGAGGTATGAAGAAGAAAAATCCCTAATCTCACATCTAAGCGAGAATGATACTTGGATTATAGATAGTGGTTGTTCACACCATATGACTGGTGACACACTTAAATTCATTACTATGGAAGAATATGATGGAGGGTATGTTAGATTTGGTAATGAAGCTCCATATCCTATGAAAGGTAAAGGTTCTATAATTCTGTTGGATAATACAAGATGTGATGATGTCTATTGGGTTGAAGGACTAAAGTATAATATGTTGAGTGTGGCATAGCTAAACAATATAGGACACTGACTAGAATTTTAGAATGGAAAGGTAAAAGTATTTGATCAGAATGGAGGTTTGATTTCCACTGGAGAATAGTTTAAAGGTAACTTATTCTACCTTGACACTTCTACAAAGAGTTGTCTATTTTCTAAAATTGAGGATGCATGGTTATGGCACAAGATATTCTATCATGGTAATTTTGATAACTTAATTAAGGTGAGGAAAAAGAATAAAGTTAGACGGATACCGAGATTGGAAAAACCTAAAAATGTCATGTGAAAAGGATGTCAAGTTGGTAAGATGACAAAGTCAAGTTTTACAAGCAAAGCTTTCACTGCTCAAGGAATTTTGGTATTAGTGCACACTAACCTAT
The DNA here is from genome assembly GCA_018584345.1 of Thuja plicata. NCBI lineage: Eukaryota > Viridiplantae > Streptophyta > Pinopsida > Cupressales > Cupressaceae > Thuja > Thuja plicata. The sequence continues at coordinate 1,654,504 of MU226632.1, forward strand.
GTGGACCGAGGAGAACACAAAGTTACTATGGTGATAGATATTTCATTTTATTTGTTCATGATTATTCAAGAATGATGTTTGTCATGTTTTTGAAATAAAAATATGATGCTTTTCAAATTTTTAAGTGGTATAAGGCTAGAGTTGAAAAGGAGACTGGAAGACAATTGAAGTGTCTAAGATCTAATAGTGTGTGTGTGGTAAATTGTGGCTTTCAAGTTACAACACCAAACACTCAATAAACCATTAATTCAAGGGGGTTAGTATCAAATAAAAATAAAAATAATTACACAAAATACCATCAAGAGTGGCTTATTACTTCCTAGTTGAAGAAAGTTTGATTCTATGAGGATGCTTATTAGATTGGCATAGAGAATTAGTGACTAGATGACTCCAAAATGGAAGATTTCATGAAATGAGAAAGATGCATGAACTTGCATACTTTTCTCTCCAAAACCTTGGAAATGACATGCATGCAATAAGAAAACTAAATGCATATTAACCATGAGATAAAACAAATAATTTCATTACCAACTACTAAATGAAGCTACCATTAAACTAGAAATGCAAGATAAGATCTAAATCCAAGCAAGCTAAGCTACCATGAAAATGGAGGCAAGAATAATGATCAAAACCTAGCTAGAACAAAACTAGTCTTATAACCTTACTCCTCAAATTACCTCCCTCTTTTTAACAAAGGGAGTTATTCCTTTTATAAGAAATTTGGTGAAACGAACGGCCAAGATTCAACCAAGAAGAGAAGTAGAGATGTAATTTCCTTTAATCCATGTTGGTTTGATCCAAGTGAAATTCTCTCGATTGGTCAACCTTGTGCTTGTTTGGGAGAGAATGAGACAAATTTGGTAATTTCCCCATTTAATTTCTTTTATTTAAATTTTGAGTGCTCACACATGTGTGAGGATGTGTGAATGGGTTCATTTAATTAAAAGGGGTTTAGGAATAATTAAACTTTATATTTTAAGAAATTAAGTGATTCGGGATTTAATTAATAATTTGGTTCAACAAGTTGTGTTTAATTATGTAAGCAAATTTGATTAAATGCTTCCCATAATTAGGGTCTAGTGATGAATTCCTTTGGTTTAGGATTTCTTAAGGCCAATTAATCAAATTCGGGGATATGGGTTTACTAGAACCAATTTTAGGTGGTTACATTTGACCCTCTTTGAATTAATGTACGAGAATCACCTTGATTCAAAGAATTTTTTATGGAAGATAAGGAAATAGCTTGACGTAAAGTGATGAAACTATCTCATGGATCATAACCGATTCTAAACTTGATTAACCAATCGATTGAAGATTGAAGATATCAGCTTTGGACTTGATTGAGAAAAGACTGATAGAGGGATTTGAAGATATCATCTCTGAACTTAATTAAGCAAAGAATGATAGAGAGACCTGAAGGTAACAACTCCAGACTTGATTGAGAAAATACTGAAAGAAAGGTTCAAATATCCAGCTTGATGTGAAGCGATAAAACTGAATATGCATCCCTAGAGTAGATTTCTTGATTTTGGATTGGTTTGGATGACGAATCAACCTGATGTGGTGCAATGAGATTAACTTCCATTCGATCGATTGCTTGGAATAATTGACTTGATATGGGTCTTGATGAAGCTAGTTACCTCATTAAGAGGTACTATCATGTTGATGCGATGCAATGAAACTGATATGCCCCTAGGGATTCAAGTGACTTGATTTGAAGTGATGAAATCACTTGGGAGAATCCTAGGTTGATACGGAGCCCTGATGCCCCCAGAGATTGAAATTTTTGACTTGAATCAAATTATTAATGTAATGGGGTTTCCCCCTTGGGATTGAAATCAAAATGAGGTGAGGATGAAAATCTTGATAGACTAAAAAGCATCTAATAGTTGGAATAGATACAGAAGAATTAGATTCAAGCTTGAATTAAGAGTTGTTTGACCAATTTTAACTAAGAGTTTACTTGAGTTGACCAAGGTTGACATTCTTGGATTGAAGTGGAGAATTATTGATTTAGTCAATTAGGAGTGATTTTGAAGTAGAATCTTGGGACCAAGCTTCAACGATCAGCTACATTTGAGTAACAAATTAATATACATTTTTAGCAGAAAAATATTGTCAGATTTCAATTTCAGCCCCAAAAATAGATTCAAAGTTGTCCAATTAGCCAAGGGTGCAATTTTAAAGGTCATTGGAGAAATTTGGAAAGTTAGGTCAAAACCTATATAAGGCCTAGAAGGCTCATTTTTAAATCATTTTCACCTTCCAAGTTTGAAATTTGAAAAACCTTCTGTAAGTACAAAATGGAGGTTCCAATTGGAGATCATCAATTTGAGTATTTTCTGAGGAACAGTTGGCCACAGAATTACCTGCCTTCAGTGAGTAGTCAAAAAGATTCCTCTGTAAATCCAAATTTTCTTTTTCTAGTTAGATTTTTCTATTTTTTTCACATTTTTCAGCCATAGGGCTCGGTTTGTCGTACGAGCCAGTGAGAGGGCTCGTACGAAAAACTAATAAAAAATATTTTTTCACACCAGGCCATAGGGTTTTTTGTATGGGAAGGACCCATCACTCATATGAGGGTCTTCATAGAAACCCCTTGTATCGCATGGCTTTACCTATTTTTTCTTTTCAGGCTGAATATTCGTACTATGTTGATTTCTGACTAGTACTAGTCTTCATGCCAATGGGTCTTTACTGTGTTTTGTCATATGGAAGATAGAGAGAATTTTTTTAGGGCTCTACCAAGAAATTTCACATTTTTTTGTAGGATACTTAGATTATTCATCATTTTTTTTAGCTTGTCTATCTATTACATAGTGATTTCGCTCAGTTACTAATGATTTTTCATTGATTCTCCTTTGCAGGAACAATTATCGGACATCCAGTTCAGGTCCACATATCCTCCGACCATGTGATTAGTGAGGAATCTATCAAATGCATAGAGGGGTCACTTGAGTGAGTGTGGGTTTGAGTGGTTGTTGTAGATGCTTGATATCTATGTGAACCACAAATTTCTCACAGTATTGGTTGAGCAATTCCATAGTGAGCACATACATCTAATGTTTTGACCATGGAGATGACCATCACTCCTGAGGATGTATATAGGATTCTTTAAATCCCCTTTTCTAGAGATAGTACAGAGTATGACACAGCTCCTTGACATGGTATTTAGGCCCTTATCTGAGTCTTCCATGATCATACCATTCTAGACAAGGCAATCTCTTGGGATGATATGGTGATTGAGTACGGTGCACAAGTATCCATTTCCTTGCATCATGGAAGGAGTCATAGGTTGCTTTATCATGGTGTATAGGATTCAATAGGTATTCTTGGCTGGTTTGGGTCGGGTTCTAGAGAGACTCATGACTAGGCCAGAGCAGTTAGGTTGGGGTTAGTGTCTCCTAGCATATATGTACCATGAGATGCACGAGGTGGTCTTTGAAGGTACTAGGGGTATGGCTATAGGGGTACTATTTTTATAGGTATGGGCATGAGAGAACTTTACCATTAGCAGGAAAGTGATAGATGATCCATGATAGAGTGGACATCCTTTTTTTTATAGGTATGTAGGTTTCTTGATACAGACCCACTTGGAGAAGACTGACTATTGGAGATGCCAGCTTGATCATCTCAGCTTAATTATTTGGAGGCCTTATAGAGGCACAAAGGCTTGGGTCGATTGGAGGGCTCAGAGGAGATATTTCTTTGTATCACTTCCTTTATTTGGGAGGAATTCCATTATGGTTGAGCATTTTTTAGTTGCTTGAGTATTCAGATAATATGAATGACCAAAAAGTATACCATAGGAGTTCACGGTCTATGCCCAATTTTTTGATGAGGAGTGTTGAGGGTGGTCTCCTAAACTATCTCTACCTCTTTGTTTACTAGATTTCATAGGGTTACAACATTCATCCTAGGATTCATTAGAGAATATAATAGATGTAGGGGTCATACCCCAGTATAGATATTATCTTGCACACCACCCCTTCCCAAGATTTACAAATTTGGCTAAGAGAGAACCTCAGATAGAGGAGGTGGATGTCCCATAGAGGGTTGCAGGTGGAGGATAGAGAGTCCCAACACCTAGAGGAGCAGGAGTAGACCTAGGTGATAGCTCTAGAAGGACACCCATAGTAGGGAAGCAGTGATAGTGTGGTGAGGGAGGTGCCTTAGGCTCTGTTGGTGTCGTTGCTCCATCCATAGGTGTAGTAGATGAGGAGATGGTGGAGGCTCAGTAGGATCCTACTTTTGATTATGTCGCCTGATAGGTTTGTGAGTGGAGGGATGCACAGGTTGAGGAGGAGGAGGAGGGTGTTCCTAGGGAGAAGACCCCGTAGGATGTGATTTATACTTTGAGAGGATAGGTTAGACCATTATAGACACATCTAGCAGTAGCTCAGGAATAAATCGCATGGCAAGACCATGCCCTTTTTGAGCTTGATGAGAGGATTCAGGGGCTCACAGATGAGTGAGTTTCTCTCCAGTGTGAGGTTACTTAGTAGATGAGCATAGCAACCTACTAGGTAGTAGCTTACAGTGTGGTCATTCCTGTAGCACAGTAGGTGCCACCATATTCTCATTATTTGACTATATCTGAGGGAGAGGGCCCCCCACCTCGAGTAGATGTTCCTCTCCCTCCCCCTCCTGATGGTCATGAGGGAGGGAGAAAGTCTTGATATTCCCTCTTATTCCTTATCCCTTTCTAATTTTTGTGAGATCCACTGATTGTACACATGATTCATTTGCATCAAGGATGTACATTTTGATCAAGATTATCTGGGCACTCTTTTGTAGACACTGATACCTTTGAGAAAGAGATATATACGATTGATTTTGTGCTCTATGTGATTGTGTTATTGTATATATTGTTTTTGAGTAGATTAGCATCTTATATCATTGAATTCAGTAGCTCTTATCCATATCTTGAATGAAAATGTATCTTGTTATCCCTTTTAGCTCAGTGTGTAATATGCTCTAATCATGATGTTATGTTCTCTAATGATTAGATTCTTTCCTTCTTGATACTAACTTTCTATGTGTAGATAGGTAACCTTAAAAATATTTAATACAGTTGATCGCTTCAGCAAAGGATTCAACATTAGAAGTATAGCTCTTTTTGTTATTATAATGCTATTATGAAAGCCTGGGAATGAAATGCAACCTAGGATGCGAGTTTAGTCACTGATTCCTTTAGCCATTGTTGTCATCATTGAGCGTTTGGGACATCGGAGCCAATACAACCCTTACTAGTGCCACTACGACCATAAGGCTATGAGTATGACTTTCATCAGATAAAATTTGGGAAACTAATGTAAGCATCAAGATATAAAAACCAGGATGACCTAAACATTATTTCCCATTTATTTTTCAAGGATACACTAGTATCAAGGAATTTAGAGCCAACATAACCATGAGTGCATTATTACATAAATAGGCAGATTTAACAATCAAGGATATAGTTCAAACCTCACCTTGGTGTGCAAGTAAACAGGATAGGGATATGAGAATTTTCTACCTTAATGTGGAAGCTCTTACCACATAAACCCCATTTACTTGATGTCATAGGATCATTGGAACCACACCAACATGCAGCAATCAAAGAAAAGAGTATGAAATTCATTGATAACAGACAACATTCAAGAAAATGATCATCACTCTTTCAGCAATTTTTGATGGTTGTATGTTTGTCTGTGTAGGGTGTTGAAAAACACCAATGTGCTTATGGGTGTTGGTGTTGAAAAACATTGTTGTGTGTTTGAGTGTTAATGAGCCAATATTTTAAGAACTTTATCCAACATGTGTTGAAAAACATAGATGTGTCCAAATAACTAGTGTTGAGAAACACTATTTGATTAAGGTGTTGAAAAACACCAGTGATGTTAGTGGAAAACTGTCTAGCAGCTTGAAGACCAAGGTAGCTAACGTTGATTATCAGGATGATTGATAAGGTGTTGACTTGATAACTAGAAGATGACCTTCAAAACCTATAAGACTAAGATATCGATCAGTTCCAAGATAGGATGCCAACTTTACTATTTGCACAAGGTCATGAAAAGCTTGTTAAGTGCAACAAAGTAAGATGAGACTTCTATAGGTGAGATAATCAAGCTAAGCATTGATAGATGGAGTGTTAGTTACAAGTGACACATGTTTGCCATATTTTCACCACTTGGCAGAATTTCTATTTTTGCTACCAAGGCACCTGTTTACCAGGTTTTCACCGAGGCACTTTTTCTCTTTTCAATTTATTTTTATTTTTTTTGGTTTATCCATCAAGGTACTTATTTGCTAGGTTTTGACCAGGATGATCATTGTTTTAGGAATTTTTCCAAATGTTTTTGTCTTTTTTGCCTTTTGTTGTTTTTGGTATTTTTTTAGAATCATTTTCTCTGTATATGTATTGCTCAAAATGTCTTGTTGTAGAACTTTTTTAGGTGGATTGTGTTGATGGGACCAAGAAATGTCTCCCCTTCTAGAGATGAGATTCGATATGCTCCAGAGCCAAATCCTACAGTATTCATGAAGGGACCTAGCTAGTTAGATTCAAATTTCCCCTTTTGTTCACGATGTTGTTGATTCTTTGGATTTTCTCTAAGTACAATATCTCCATCCTAAAATTATTTGTGTCTTAATTTCTTGTTGTAACCTCTAGAAATCCTTTTCTAATAGACCATTAAATGGTCAAATTCTTATTTCCTTATTTCATTAAGTATTTCTAATTCCTAGATTCTGAAAATCTAGTAATCTTTGTTAGTGATCATCTCTTCCAGTGAGACCCGGAGTGATGGTATATCTACCTCAATAGGCAATACTACTTCTGTGCCATATACCAATGCAAATGGTGTTGCCCCTATAGGTGTTCTAATGATGGTTTGATAAGACTACAAAGTTAGATTCAATTGAATATGTCAGTATTTTCCCAACTTACGCACTGTCCTATGCAAGATTTTCAATATGTTCTTATTGGAGGCCTCAATTTGTCCATTCCCTTGATGATAGTAGATAGAGGAATAGTGTTGGTTAATTTTGAATTTTTCACATAATTCATCCATATCTTTGTTTTTCAATTGTCCTCTATTATCTATTGTAATAGAGGAAGGTATCCCATACCTACAGATGGTGTAGTTTAAGATTGTAACCACCCTAATTTGGTTTGCTCTGACCATAGACCCTATTTTCCCTAAGTGTGATCTTACCCCTAATTATTTGAATACAATTCTTCAATTAATTGACATAATTCATTTAAATCAAATTTAATCTCCTAAGTGATCTTATCACTAAATTAAATTAATTTCCTTAGCCAATTAAATCAAATCAAATCAATTAAATCAAATCAAATACATGCCTAAAGTAATTAATAAAAAGGAATTAAATAAATACTAATTACAACTCCTTATTTGCAAAAGGGAAAGTCAATTCCCTAGCCAATAAGAGTTAAATCACTTGGATCACCTCACATGGATCACCAAAGATTCAATCTCCACCTCTCTTCCACTTTCAATCCTAACCTCTCATTCCTCAAATTCTTCTATAAATGGAATGAATTTTGAGCTCAATTGGCCCCTAATCCTTAATTGTTGAAAGATTTCTTATGTTGCTGATATTATTAGAGATCTTAATACATTTTAGCTCATCTTTCTTAGAAATTGTTATAATCTTCCATTTGGAGCTTGAAAATGAACTTGTCTTGAGCATTTTAGATTAAATCCTTAAAATCTTCCATTATAAGCATGTATATGTCATTGATTAATGCATAATCTAAGGGCACATTATAGCATTCTTCAAACTCTTCTTAGATAGGAAGCAATAGGTCAATTTTAGTGATTGATATGCATTCTAACTCCTATTTTTCATATTATTTCACTAATAAAATGAATTATTGAAGTGGTGTGTTGTAGCTAACAAATACATAAAATAACACACACATTTTTGGCACCCACAAAATATATCACAAGTATAAAATCAAGACTGACTGCCACCCTCTCCCTAATCTGGAGGAGGAGGTGGTACAAAAGGAGATGGAGGCATCACCCCCTCAGAACGTTGTGCTATATGAGAATAAGAAGGAGCTCACTGTCCCTCTATAATTGCAACATGATATAAACCAAAATAATATGTAGCTCTCTGACCTGGTGTGTCGCAGTATGGGCTTGTGTATCTCTCTCTTCTCTCAGATGCTCAATTTGTACATCTATGTCTTCCAATAAATCCTCTAATGTAGTGACTCTATATCTGAGTTTCTCGTGCTCCACTAGCACTGAGATAAACTATCCCCATCCCTGCCAGAGTCTCTACCAGTATCACTAGGTGGACCTTGTCCACTGGGCACCTATCCTAAAGATCTTTATTGTTGTCTCAACTTCTCTCTAGTAAGTAAAGGACTAGGATCTCTCTATGTGGGCACAAACATAAAATGAGTCCATCTTCCCTCTCTACTAATGCTACTTCCCACTACACCACCACCCCTATCATTCCCACCATCATCTCCATCATCCAGAGGTGGGCGCCTACCATCCCTCATATCATCTCTCCCTCCATCTCTACCTCCACCTCTCTGGTCTCGCTAGGCTCTTCCTATACCTCGAACTGGTCTATCATCTGCGGGATCATAATCTAAGGGATCCTCTATGCAAGGAATTTCCTCATCATGAGTTGTAAATCTTTGGAAAGGATACTATAGCATATGGGTGAGATGCCCATCGGAACAACCTGCATCTATAACCTCTAGGAGAAGGTCCCACCCAACTGCAACTATCTAACTAATATGCTTTTGTGTGGTCTCATATACCAGTCGGGCTCCCCAAAGTGGCTCCTCATCATGGATTCAAGCATATACTGCCATATCCTAACATCTTCCCTGTACTTAGCCATACTATCTCAGAACACATCTAACAACAAATCGCTCTACAATCTAGCAGGTTTTCCCAATTAGGTACCTGCTCTAAAAGAAATATGGCATATGCCACCTATCTCTATCCCACTCCAAAAAATCAAGATAAGGTTTTCATATCACTACTTTCATGTCATCAAATAATCAACGCCAGTAATCTGCCTTGCCCAGATGGGGCTACTAAATCAAACTGGAGTACATATTTACATAAGGCTGCTAAACTGCTCACTACCTATCAACAATAGGACATGTCATAGGGATATGCCCCCAGGCCGAGATCTGTAAAACTAAAATCCCTATATTCATGGTATGGGAATACTGATAAATAATCTCATGAAGCTCTCTATATATATGGGCTAAGATATAGCTACCCCAATTCAATCTCCGAGATGCTCCTATCATCTTCTCTAGCATGTCTACCCAATGACATATGAATCAATGTTGTCCCATATCAGGCATGAGGATTCCTATGATCAATCCAGCAAGGTATATAGGTAGACGATCGCAATGATCATACATATAGTCCCAGGTGAAATATCATCGCACTATGGTCTGATCTTTGAAGTATCTCTATGCCGATGCAATAGCTGTAGCAGAACAAGACTCAAAATTTACCTCCTAACGCATAACTAGAATCTGTAAGATACGCCACACATCCTCTAGTGTGACTGTCATCTCACCAGTTGGGAGATGAAAGGTGTTATGCTCTGAATGCCATCTCTTGGCAAGTGCAATCAATAATCCCCTGATTCACCCTGATATTGAGTAAATCTATAAGATACGCTAATCCTACTTGAGCTATGATTTGTAGCTCTAGATCTGTCAAAGATTGTGATAAGGCAAGGATCCAACCTAGATAAGGACCTTGTAATGAAACAACCTCAAATTCAATCTATAAAATAGATAGCACATATAGTTTCAATTTAGTGTTTTACTAAGGCAACTGAGCAGAAAAACTATCAGATAAGTATTTTTAACCTTCAGAAGGAGATAGACAGTCAAAAACATAAAAAACCTAACTCTTACACTAGAAACAATTCTATTTTTATATGTTGTGATCTTTTTTACAGGATGTGATACAAGATTTCCAGGATGTGATGGGGCATACGAGAAATGATCTTGTTTTAACAGGATGCGACACAGGCTGTAGCATGCAATACTATTTCAATAGGATGCAAAAAATTTAAAATTTCAACCAGAAAGCACCCCATGCAATACAAATATATATTTACAGGACGTGATCCCATATATCAAGTGCGCTGCAAAATTGAAAGCCCTATAACTCTTGCAAAAATTGACAAAAATGGAAACTGAAAACATGGAGAGGTAGGTTTTCAAGTACTTACCAGCGGTGCCAAATCAGTTGGGCTCTGATGTCAACAAGAGAGACCAAATTGATGTTTATGCATGGGGACTATTGGAGATTTGATTCTGAACAGTTGATTGATTGTATGTTTGTCATTGATGACAACATATAATACATAGCAGTACTTCTATATGTACTTGTCCATATGATGACATGAAGACTTGCATGGATAGATACTTGTTGTTGACATGTTTATTATGCTATGTTCATACACATAGACCTAGATATGAGGTTTCAGTAAAGATATGTAATTCTGTTATTGGCAGTTATAGTTCTAGGAGTATAACGGTTTAAGGATGATATATGTGACGTATTCTTGAGTTGCACCTATCTTCAGGATATGCATGTGTATATTCATGATTAGTTATGAGTTGGTGATATTAATCCAGAGGCACCAAATGTGTTTCAAGAAGATTGCAAAGTTATGGTTAAATTGGTGAAGCTGACTTAGTGAAGTGACGCGTCTATTTAGTTTATACTTGCGCGGTTGTAATTATGCTTGCACACTTAGTAGAGCTGACAAGGATGTTATGAAGAGTTGTCTTACAGGTCCTATGATCTCATACTTTTAGAATGTACTTATAGAAGGTCATTTGTGATAAGAAGAGTTGCGAAAGCCAAAGATAAGAAAAATAGTACAGAGTGTTAAAGTAGCGGAGCTATATTTATCATATGTTGATAATATAGATATTAAAGTAGAAGCTTTTAGAACATAGAGAAGATTGTTGTAGTGCTTTACAATAGGTTAAAGCATCAACACACAAAAGGAACTGATCAGACAAGTAGTGTCACAAACAATAGTTCACCTTGTTGATACAGTGTGTATCAAATAACCAGAAGGTTGTAGCCTTCACCACTTGGACAGTGATTCCACCACCCCTAATAGGGTTATTGTAAAAGACTCCTAACAGGGTCAGACCCTTAACTAGGTCACTATACTACTGCATTGTAATGAACAACTCCTAATAGGGTTGAATGATCTTTTAATAGGGATTACTATAAACCAGTATAGTTCTTTGTGGGTGCTAATTCCCACCGGGGTTTTTACCATTTGGTTTCCCCATAATCAAATTGTGTGTTGTGTAATGTGTTAT
>MU226632.1:1673106-1694689 GCA_018584345.1 Thuja plicata
ATGGATCACCAAAGATTCAATCTCCACCTCTCTTCCACTTTCAATCCTAACCTCTCATTCCTCAAATTCTTCTATAAATGGAATGAATTTTGAGCTCAATTGGCCCCTAATCCTTAATTGTTGAAAGCTTACTTATGTTGCTCATATTCTTAGAGAACTTAATGCATTTTAGCTCATCTTTCTTAGAAATTATTATAATCTTCCATTTGGAGCTTTAAAATGAACTTGTCTTGAGAATTTTATATTAAATCCTTCAAATATTCCATTATAAGTATGTATATTTCACTGATTAATGCATAATCTGAGGGCACATTATAGCATTCTTCAAACTCTTCTTAGATAGGAAGCAATAGGTTAATTTTAGCGATTGATATGCATTCTACCTCCTATTTTTCATATTATTTCACTAATGCAATGACTTATTGAAGTGTTGTGTTGTAGATAACAGATACACAAAATAACACACACAAAGATAAACATAGATACTCTTTTCCTGGTTTCTTTGATGAGTGAGACCGCTTCAACCCACTTAGTGAAGTACTCAGTGGTTGTAATAATGAATTTGTGTCCACTGGATAAGGAGGGGTATATTTTCCCTATCAAGTAAAAGGCCCATTATTGGAATGGCCAGTGTGTGATGAAAGGTAATAGCTCTTGAGAAGGAGTGTGGATTAGGTTACCATGTAATTGGCATTTCTTGTAGGATTTAGCAAACCGAATAGCATATTTCTCCATGGAAGGCCAAACCCCACCCTTAAGAGTTTCTTAGCTAACAAAAGACTATTTCAGTGAGACCCACAAATACCTTTGTGAAATTATTTTAGCACATGTTGAGACTCTTCACGTTCTAGACACCTAAGGAGAGTACCATCTAAACCTCATTTGTACAAATTATTAGCGATGAGAAAACAACATGTGGCATTTCTTATAAGGTTTCTCCTCTCATTCTTGGATAGGTCATCAAAGATTATTTGTTCACACAGGTAGGAGTATATTTTGTTGTACCAGGAGGATTCATTGCCCATAATTAAGCATACAATTTGGGATTCTAGGGAATCATAGGCTGGAAAAGGGATTTCTTCCTCTGGGAATTCATAGAGAAATTGGTGCTCTTCCAATTGTAACATTGAGGCCAAAGTAGCCATGGCATTAGCAGCTTTATTTGTTTCCCTTGGTATTTTTTGGAAGGTAATGAGTACAAAGTACTTCCTTAGATCATCAACCATCTTCTTATATGGCATGATCTTCTCATCCTTGGTTTGATATTGATTGTTCACTTATTGTCACTAATTGAGAATCCTTGTAGATGTGTAATTATGTGATCTTCCATTCAATAGCCAACTTTAGTCCATTTTCCAAAGATTCATACTCAGCTATGGTGTTCATGTAGGGAAAGATCATTTTATATGCTTTTGGAATTTTGTATCCTTGGGGAGTTATAAAGAGCACACCGGCTCTAAACCCTTGTTGTGTGAATGAGCCGTCAAAGAAAATTTTCTAGGAGTGTTATGTCAGATGTAGAATAGCTTCATCAGGAAATTCTATGCCTAGTGGTTTACTATCTTAAAGAGGAGCATCTACCAGATGATTATCAATGACTTGTCCTTTAATATCCTTTATGTCTATGTATTCAATGTCAAATTTGTTTAGTATCATTACCCATTTTTCTAGTCATCCAGTCAAAGTTGTCTTATTTAACAAGTACTTTAAAGGATTAATTTTTGCTATCAATTTGATAGAATGTGCAAGCATATAGTGTCAGATATTTTGAGAAGTAAATACCACCGCTAAGAAAGATTTTTCAATGATGGTGTAATTGTGCTCATAAGAAACCATTTTCCTGCTTATATAATTGATTTCTCTTTCTTTTCCTATTTCATCATCTTATGGTAGCACAGCTCCAAGTGAAGTTTATGTAGATGAGATATAGAGAAGAAGATGTTTTCCTGGTATTGGTGCCATTAATACAGGAGGATTTTCTAAGTATTCTTTGATCTATTGAAAAAAAAATCACATCCTTCATCCCACTTAAATGTTATGCTTGTGTGCAATGTTTTCTTGAAAGGTTGTACCTTATTCGCTAGCTGTGAAATAAACCTCCTAATTGATTGTAGCTTTCCTTGTAGCATTCTAATTTGGCTGATATTCCTTGGTGGTTGCAATTCCATAATTTTTGTTACTTTCTCTCGATCAACCTCGATTGGTTTTGCTGAGACAATATACCCAAGGAGATTTCTTGAAGTCACACCAAAGGCACACTTTTTTAAATTTATCCTTAGCTTGAATTTCTCCACTATGTTAAAAAAATTCTAGGTTAGCCAAGTGTGTAGCTCTCTTTTCTTATTTTGTCAAAGTATCGTCAACATAATCTTCCATATTCTAATGCATTATGTCATAGAATATGATTTTCATATCCCTCTAGTATGTTTCTCATATGTTTGTTATTCCAAAAGGTATAACATTCCAAAAGAATGTGCCCCAAGCACACGTGAAAGTTGTCTTCTCCTGGTCTTCAGGTACTATTTTTATTGGATTGTACCCTGAAAATCCATTCATGAGGGAATACATTTTGTACCTTGTTTTAAGATCCACAATCATGTTAATATTGGGAATTGGAAAATAATCCTTTCAACAAGATTTTTTCAAATCATGAAAATCTGTACAAACTCAAAAATAATCCTTTAGACATGCATGATGTTAGAGATCTAGTCGGCATATGCAATGGCTCGGATGAATTATTATTTCAATAACTTTTCTAGCTCAATTTTGACCAATAGTGCTCCATGAGGATGCATCTTTGATGCAGATCTTGGGTCCCTCACAATCCTTCTCAACTAAAAATATGTTTTCTTTTGTTCTTTAGTTTGTTTGGAGGCTGCTCAGTGAAGTACTCGGTAATCGTTGTTGCTCAATTGCTTTCTCTATCTTACTTTACCAACGGGTCTGAGTGTATGTTGGCTTCTTGGTTTCTTCTTTCACTGAGTTGGTTTTTGATGCTCATGTAAGTTCTTACCAAGTTTGTTTCTGATGCTCAATTACATCCTTACCAATTTTGTTGTTGTCTCTCAGTTGATCTTCACCAAGTTGTTCATCCTGATCTGGCCGACTTCTACATTTAATTTTTGTGGCATAATTAATGTGGGGTCTCTCATAAGGATCTGTGTGGACCTAAATCTGGGTCTCTCTTAGGGATTTAAGTGTCGACCTCTTTGGTGGACTCTTGTATATATTTTTTTCTTTGTTCTTATTTTAGGGGCATTTCAGGGAGGATAGTATATTTCTGGCTAGAATAATAAGTGTTAAGATATTTGTTGGCAATTCTGTGACCTCACATGTATGAAGATCATTTTGTAATCCATTCAAATTTATATGGTCAGGAAGGCCTTATAGCCTGGCATGTATTGAGTTTGATCAATTAATGAAAGTATCTATTGTTTCATTCTGTCATTCTTGTGTTTTTTTTTGCATTATTGTATATCTGCAAGTTGGTTTGGTAGTTGGGAGTGCCTTTGGCCCCACTACCTATCCTACTTGTGTCAAGTGGTATCAAAGTGAAGGTAAGATATAAGTTCCTTCTTGTAATCCCTAACCCTAGATGGTTTATATTGTTGTGGGGTAGCAGATTGTGATCTGACCTACAATTGCAGAGGGTTTCAAGATGGTTCATGGGAGATGAAATGCAGATCCAGGTCTAGCTGATATGCTAAGACAGATGGCTACTATATTGGAATTTGTTGAGACATCCTAGTGCAGAGGGAGACATCTTGAAGATGTTAGTGATGATGAATTAGAGGAAGTGCAAGGTAAAGATGCACCTACCCCTATTATGGATCAGGAAGAAGAGAGATTTCTGTGAGATTTGACAAGTTTGAAATCCACGCCTCAGTTTGATCCTCCTGAGTATAGTGGAAAATTAGATTCTGGTGAATTAATAGATTGGATAACTGAGATGGAAAATTACTTTGAGTATGAAAATGTATCAGAGGAGAAGAAGGTGAATATTGAAAGCACAAAGTTGAAAGGTCATGCATATTTATGGTGGGAACATCTGTAATTGGATTGAAAGAACAAAGGTAAAGATAAAATTAAGGTATGGGATAAGATGATAAAAATTTGAAAGGAAATTTTCTACCTTGTGATTACCAGATTAACCTAATTTAGTGGATGAAAAGTTTGAAGCAAAAATATAACTCAGTAAAAGATTATACTAAATAATTCTACAGATTAGACATCAGATCTGGACATGTTGAAGATGAAGTGGAAAGAATAGAAAGATATCTGAATGGATTGATAAGTCCAATACAAGATGAGATCAACTTGGTTAATATGGAAAGCATTGAAGAGGCATATCAGTTTACCCTAAAAGTTGAGGATAAATTAAACAAGAGATATGAAAAAATACAAAGAGGTAGAGGTGGTAGATTCCCTAGAGGAAGAGGTAGATCTCATGGTGAAAATAGTAGATCTAAATTAAACAAGTCAATTTCAGACACATCTCAAGATAAAGGAAAGACTGAATGGAAAGGTGTAAGTTCATACCCAATAAGAGGCAATTACTCCCAAGGTGGTTACAGTAGAAGAGGGTTCCAAGGAACTTGTTACAATTGTGGTGAAGAAGGACATAGGTCTTTTGAATGTATAGATGCAAGCAAGAAAGTTGGTAGTAGCAGAAATGCATTGGTTCAAGAGGAGTCACTGAATGAACCTGAGAGGGAAGGAAATCTCATGATCTGAAGGATACTATGGAGTGAAAAAGATATGCAAGATTCTGTTAGGAAAAAAAATTTCAAGACTAGATGTAGAGTTGTAGAAAAATTTTGGAAGGTGATTATTGATAGTGGAAGCTCGAAGAATCTAGCATCTGAGGAAATGATCAAAAAGTTTCATTTGGAAAGGATGAAACATCCAAAGCCCTATCAAATCTCATGGATCAAGGATGAGCCTACATTAATGATGAGTGAACATTGTTTTGTGAATCTGAATATTGGAAAGTATTATGATGAGGTGTTGTGTGATATTATGCCTATGGATTGTTGTCATATTTTTTTGGGTAAACCTTGGCAATATGATAGACATTCTATACATGATGGAGGAGTGAATAGATATACTATTTGGGTTGATGGCAAGAAACAAATTGTGTTACCTTTGGTTGAAGAATCTATTGTTGAGATTTGTACATTTGTGAAAGTTTGTTTGATGGAAGGTAGACTGTTTGCTAAGGATTTGAAAAGAAATGATATATGTTTTGCTTTGATTCCTAACAAATTGAGTAAGAATACAGAAGATGAAATTTCTACAAAAGTTGAGAAGTTACTCACTGAGTACAAAGAGATTATTTTAGATAATTTACTTGATGGTTTTCCACCAATGAGAGATATCGGTCTTTTGTATGGATCTGATTCATGGAGCTAGTTTATAGAATAAGGAAGCACATCGGTTAACACCAACTGAGAATGAAGAGCTTAACTGATAATTTAATGAATTGTTGAACAAGGGTTTGATCAGATAGAGTTTGAGTCCATGTGCAATACCATCTATATTAGCACCTAAGAGGAATGGAGAATGGTGAATGTGCATTGATTCAATGGAAATAAACAAGATCACAGTGAAGTATAGGTTTCCTATACCAAGGATGGATGATATAATGGATTATTTGAGTGGAGAAAAATATTTTAACAATATTAATTTGACATGTGGATATCATCATATCAGAATCAGAGAAGGTGATGAGTGGAAGACTGCTTTCAAGACAAAGGAAGGTTTGTATGAGTAGTTGGTTATGCCTTTTGGTTTAACTAATGCATTGAGTACATTTATGAAGTTAATGAACGAAGTTTTGAAGAAATTATTGAATAAATGTGTGATTGTATACTTGGATGATATTCTAATATTCACTAAGAATAGAGAAGAACATTTGATGCATACAAGACAAGCATTGTAGAGATTGAAAGAGGAAAAGTTGCTGATAAATCTGAAAAAGTGTTCTTTCATGAAAGAAGAACTTGTGTATTTAGATTTTGTGATTTCAGCTAATGGTTTAAAGATGGATCCTAAGAAATTTGAAGCTATACTTAGTTCTCCTACACCTAAGAATGTTAGTGAGGTAAGATCATTTCATGGATTGGCAAGTTTTTATAGGAAGTTTATCAAAAAATTCAATTCTGTTTATAATTTTATGACTGAGACAATGAGAGGAGACAAAATAGAATTAAAATGGACACATGGAGCTGATAAGAGTTTTGAGACTTTGAAGCTAAAGGTTATTGAATTACCTATGTTAGCCTTACCTAATTTCAATAAGGTATTTCAAGTTCAATGTGATGCAAGTGGAAGTGCAATTGGAGCTATGTTGACTCAAAAAGGTAAACATGTTGCTTTCTTTAGTGAAAAGTTGAATGATGCTAAAAATAAATATTATGTCTATGATCAAGAATTCTATGCTATTGTTCAAGCTATGAAGAAATGGAGACATTACTTGATGTCGAGTGAATTTGTGTTGTATACTGATCATAAGGCTTTACAATATTTGGGTAGTCAGAATAAGTTGAATTAGAGACATATGAAAAGGGTATTGTATTTGCAAAGTTTCACATTTTTGATAAATCATAAGAGTGGAGTTTCTAACCGAGTTGTTGATGCTTTGAGTAGAAGATCTTTTTTGGCTGAAATGAGAATTGAAGTTCTTGGTTTTGATGATATGAAGCATTTGTATGAAAATGATGCTGATTTTTTTGAGCAGTGGAGAGTGTGCAGAGCACCTATTCCAAATCAATCAAGTAAGTATGAAGATTATTTCATTCAGGAAGATATGTTGTTCAAAGGTATTCAGTTGTGCATACCGAAAGGATCAATGAGAACTAATTTGATAAAGGAAAAACATAGTAGTGATTTGGCCGGACATTTTGGTATTGATAAGACATTGAGTTTGCTTAAGGAAAGGTATTTTTTGCCTCAATTGTATAAGGATGTTTAGAAATTTGTAAAAATCTATGGAGTTTTTCAAGTTGCAAAAGGAGTGAGTCAGAATACTAGTTTGTACACACCGATTACTATTCCTGAGAAACTGTGGAGTAATATCATCAGGATTTTGATCTTTGCTTACCGAGGACAGCATGAGGTAATGATTCCATATTTGTTGTTGTGGATATATTTTCAAAGATGAAACATTTTCTACCATGTAAGAAAAAATCAAATGCAGTACATATAGCAGGTCTTTTCTTTAAGGAGATTGTCAGATTGCATGGATTAGTGAAGAGTATTATCTCTTACCAAGACAGTAAGTTTGTTAGTTATTTCTGGAAAACACTTTGGAAGAAGTTGGACACTGAGTTGAAGTATAGTTCTACATTTCATCCATAGACTTAAGGACAAATAGAGGTTATAAACAAAATTTTGGGTAACTTGTTGATATGTTTAGTTGGAGACACACTGAGCAATTGGGATTTGATGTTGGCACAAGCAGAGTTTGCATACAAAAGTTCAGTAAATAGAAGTACTGGAAAAAACACCTTTTGAGATTGTTCATGGCACACAACCAAGAGGTATATTAGACTTGAGAGATATTGTTGGAGAAGAGAAAAGGAGTGCTAAAGCAGAAAATTTTACTGAGTTCATGAAAACATTGCATGAAGATGTAAAATAGAAGCTGGAGAAAAGTAATCAAAAATATAAAGATAGTGCAGATAGATCAAGAAGACATAAAACTTTTGAAGTTGGAAATGCAGTGATGGTTCATTTGAAGTAAGGAAGATTTCCTATTGTAACATATGGAAAATTGAAGATGAATAAGTTTGGTCCTTGCAAAATACTAAGAAGATTTGACATTGGAAATGCTTATGAAGTAGAATTACCTGGTGACATGGATATATCACCCATATTCAATATTTTAGACTTGTATGAATATCATGAACCTGATGAAAAAGTGATAGTACTGATTGATTATCATAAGAAATAGATAGAGGAAGTTGAACATATTTTTAAATAGAGAGTTGGCAAAAGTACGAGAGGAAAGAAATACAAGGATTATCTGATAAAATGGAAAAACAGACTGATTGAGGACTCATCTTGGATTTCTCAATCTAAGTTGGATTCATTTTAGATTGGACCTGATACATGATTCATAGAATTATTTTTTTTAACCCCAGGTGTATGATACAGAAGCATCTTGGGTCCCTGGCAATCCTGCTCAACTAAAAATATGTTTTCTTTTGTTCTTTAGTTTGTTTGGACGTTGCTCGGTGAAGTACTCAGTAATCATTGTTTCTTTGTTACTTTCTTTGTCTTACTTTACCGATGGGTCTCGGTGTATGTTGACTTCTTGATTTCTTCTATCACTGAGTTGGTTTCTGATGCTTGGTTACATTCTTACCGAGTTGGTTTCTAATGCTTGGTTATATCCTTATTGAGTTGGTTTTTTTTGCTCGATTGATCTTCACCGAGTTGTTCATCCTAATCTGGCTAACTTCTGCATTTAATTTTTGTGGAATAATTAATGTGGGGCCTCTCATTGGGATTTTTGTGGACCTAAATCTATGTCTCTCTTAGGGATTTGAGTGTAAAACTCTTTAGTGGACTCTTGTATATATTTGTTTCTCTGTTCTTAGTTTAGGTGCACTTCGGGTAGGATAGTAGATTTCTGGATAAAAGAATAAGTGTTAAGATATTTGAAGGAAGGTTTGTGACCTTGCATGTATGAAGATCATTATGTAATCCATTTGAATATATATGGCTAGAACTGGGAAGGCCTTATAGCCTAGCATGTATTGAGTTTGATCAATTAATGAAAGTATCTGATGTTTCCTTCTCTCATTCTTGTGTTTTTGTTTCCGTAATGTTGTGTATCTACAAGCTGGTTTGGTAGTTAGGAGTGCCTTTGGCCCCACTGCCTACCCTCCTTGCATCAATCTTCCTAAGCTTTTGTCTAACTGGCTTGACAGTGGGAGAAATTGACAAATAGTGCATTATCAGGTCTATATCAATTCCTAGCATGTCTAAGTAAGACCAAGTGAAATTGATCTTCTTGTTCATGAAAAATTGGGTAAACTATTGTTTCTCCTCTTCAGACAAGGATTGTTCCAGATATATCAATTGAGGTACCCCTATTTTTCCTAGGTTGACTAATTTTTTTGGCTCTATCAGTACTAAAGATCATTCCTGAAAGTGATCAGGTAAGATATCAATTTTCCCATCCTCTGGGACCTCTTAGGAGTTTTCACCATTGGATATGCCTTTTGTTTTTACTATTCTTGGTTTTAACACTACCACAAAGTGGTTTTCACCACCAGGCCTCTTTTTCTTTTTATTTCTCTTTTTAAGACTGAGAAACTTCATATCTCCCTTTGTCATATTTATGCTCATTGAACTGGTGGAATAAGTGAGGGGCTCAAGAGCATTTAGGTAATAGGCCAAAGTGCAGTCATTGGGAGAAGAGATTAGGTTCAAAGGCTCATTTGAGTTTCACTCATTAAGTTTAGAATGGATTAAGGATAATGACCCAGTATGCCCTAGGGATAGCACTACATTATTATGATCAAGAATTTTGATGGGTAAGAGAAGATCTATCATGTTACTCTCTGAAGGACTCCCTAGATTGTGAAGTGTCCTGACATCATTATTAGAGGCATTGATAGTAATTTTTGAATTTAACTCATTTGATCTAATGTGAGTGCTTTGATTCTCCTCTCGAGTATATAGTCATTCCAAAACAATTCTTAGAGGAATGATCTCAATCCTTGATCTGGACCTAACTCTAATGTGATTATCTTTGTCATCATCTCCAAAATTCTAATTGATGTTTTGAGGAAGGACAATCAGTTCGGCTGCATTTGAACTCTCTCCTTTTTCAACTTGAGGCGTGTACTTATGGATAACATCCACTTTAATGTCTATTGTAGTATCTGAGAGATAATCTCATTCATATTCATTGGAACTTGTCCCCATGGAATGAGGTATGTCTAAGACATGAGTAGGAGCAACTAGTTGCCCCCAATTCGGATGCCTTCCTTCTAGATCATTTTCTATACCTTGACCAAACTCATATTCATGAGAATCAGTTAGATTGTCATCATACCTTCCTAGGTACTATGTTATGGTCATGAAGACTCCTTCAACTTAAATAGATTTTTTTCATCTTCTAGGTCATCTTCATCTTCTTGCATTGTGACTTGTTCTTCACCTACTTGTACTGATGTGAGATGGGATAGAGATACCTCAATGGAATGTACCCTTGTATCTAGGAAGTGTGGAAGATCTAATATGTGAGAAATAGTGACCAGTTTCCCCCAGTTTGGGTGTCTCTCATCATGTTCACCTTCGGTGATGAAGGGTTCTCCCCTTATTAACACAAACACACAACAAAATTCAGAATATCAAGATTTGCAAAGACAAGAAATGGGCTTTCTATTATCCACCATGGAATTAAAATTACAATATTTAGAAATATAACATGCACAGCCACATGGGAATTTTAATACAATAATCTGTAAACCAGAGCCACCATATGCATAACCCATAAGTGCCCTAGACAACCCTACATGCCTTCAATATATAGGCAATTTTAACCACCAAAGAAGATTCTAGAAATTAAACCCTCAAGTTTGAGGCTAACCATCCCTAAGATATTATTAATAATTTTTATTACATTAGAATAGTAACAAACAACTTTGAACCCAAAAATAAATTTTGAAGAAAATTTAACATTTTCAAGTTCAGGTAGTGCAACTTCCAGAGACAATAACTCATCAACCGTTGACCCGATGGGCCGTCGTAACCCCATTTTGGAAATGTCACAAAGTGTTTTACAACACCTAAGTTGTGCAATCTTTATTGAGCCAAGGTTTTGACCCCACTTAGAGTCTCTAAATCCTTCAAAACTAAGTTCAAAGTTTTTGTACCCTGCTACCAATACCAAAAATATCCAATATCTACAAAACTAGACTTGATCTAGTAATGAAAATTTGCTAGTATGCTGATACAATCAAAGTAAACCTCCAAGGAATAAAATAGAACATTATGAGCTCAAACAAAAAATTTACTAAAAATAGTAACTTTCCATAAATAGCAAATCTGCACAAAATATCCCTTATATAAAAGAAACCATAATATATTTTTGGGTGATGCAAGATTGCTCTTACACCCAGGATGCTCATGCATCAGACACCTGGGGTAGTTTGAGAAGTGACCCTATCCCATCTAAGGTGGTCAAAGGAAAACCAAGATGGTTAACCTCCTCCCTTGATAGCCATGATGAATCTTCTATAGGTCATCCTTTCCATTTGACCAAATATTCTTCATATAACCTATTCCTTGTGCTTCTGCCAACACGACTATCCAAAATTTCTTCAATCTCCTCTTTAGCTGAAGTAGTTGCTGGAATATTCAACTTTGCTTCTTCGATCTTATTTTCAACACCTCCCTTGTGATATTCTATCGAATCTAAAATGTTAAATACTAGTGAAATATTGAGTTCACTTGGAAACTCTACTTCATAAGAATTTCCTGAATCATGCTTCTTCATTATTTTCCATGGTCCAAAATTCTTCATCTTCAACTTATTATATGTTCCTACTGGAAATCTCTCCTTTCTCAAATGAACCATGACTTCATCTCCCACCTGTAATTCCTTAGGCCTCTGTTTCTTGTCTTCCCTAGCCTTGTACTGTGTATTCATTTTAGTAATATGATTCCTCACCTCCTCATGCAAATTCTTTAAGTGCTCTGCAAATTCTTCAGCTTCAGTGCTACTTGTCTCTCCTTTTTCCAACTATCTTAATTCTGATGCATTTCGGGGACTACTTCCATACACTATATGGAATGGTGATTTACCAGTTCTCCTATTGACATAATTATTATATGCAAATTCTACCTATGGTAAAACCAAATCCCATCCCTTTGGTTTATCTCCAACCAAGCATCTCAATAGGTTTCCTGAACTTGTATTCACAACTTCTGTCTATCCATCATTCTGTGGATGGTGTGCTGAACTGAACTTCAAATCTATCTTCAAATTTTTCCTCAAGGTTCTCCAAAAGTACCCAACAAACTTGGTGTCTCGATCTGAAACTATTCTCTTTGGTAATCCATGTAGTCTTACCACCTCCCAAAAAAATAATTCTACTACATGAACAAAATCATTAGTCTTCTTGCAAGGAATGAAATGTGCCATTTTTGAAAACCTATCCACCACTGCAACAATGGAACCATGCCCTCTCTGAGTTCTTGGTAGGCCAAGAACAAAGTCCATAATAATATCCTATCATGGCTTCTCTGGTACAGGTAATGGCTGATATAACCTTGTATCTTCTTCACTCCTTTTTCCATCTGACTACTCTGCAACCTTGTACAAATTTCTTAACATCCTGCTGCAACTATGGCCAATAATTATTCTCACTAACCAGAGAAATGGTTTTATCTTGCCCAAAATGTCCAGCCAGTCCTCCACTATGTTTTTCTTTGATAGATTCTCCCTCATGGAGCTCTTTGGAATGCACAACTGACTACCTCAGAACAACATATCATCCTGGATTATGAAATCCAACCATTTGGTTCTATCTAGAGTAATAGGTTCTCTACAAGCTTTCCAAGCTTTTCCAAAATATGGATCTTTAGGATACAAACTCTTGAGCTCCTTGAACCCAACAACCTCAATTTGTATCTCTGTCAAAAAAATTAGTCTTCTGCTAAGGGCATATGCAACCCTATTAGACTTCCCACTCCTTTGTTTCAAAACAAAAGTGTAAATTTGAAAAAACTCAACCCATTTCAAATGCCTTCGATTCAACTTTCCTTGACCATTCAAATATTGCAAAGCTTGATGGTCAGTAAATAAAATAAAATCTTTTGGAAAAAGATAATGTATCCACTTCCTCAATTCCTGAACTATAGCATAGAGCTCCTAATCATAAACATAATATTTTCTCTTGGCATCATTCAACTTCTCACTAAAATAAGCAATGGGTTTACCTTCCTGACTCAAAACTGCTCCAATAGCATTACCACTAGCATCATAGTCTACTTGAAACACCTTGTTAAAATTTGGAAGTGCTAAAATAGGCTATTCTGTAACTTTTCTTTTCAACAATTCAAAACTCTTATCTGCCCCTACAGTCCTCTTAAACTCTTTCCTATTCCCTCTCATTATTTTAGTCAAGGGTCCACAGATACTACTGAAACTTTGAATAAAATTTATGTAAAATCTAACCACACCATGAAAATATCTTACCTCAGTAGTACTCCTTGGGGTAGGCCATTCGAGGATAGTCTGCACCTTCTCCCAGTCCATTTTTAGACCTTCTGCTGAGACTACAAATCCTAGATACACTAATTCCTTCTTCACAAAAATTCACTTCTTCAAATTAATCATCAACTTTTCTTCCCTTAACCTCTCAAACACCTTACGAATATGCATCATATGTTCTTCCAATGTCTTACTAAAAATCAAAATATCATCCAGGTAAACAATAACAAACTTACCTAGAAATTGTTTTAGTACTTCATTCATGATCCGCATGAATGTGCTTTGTGCATTGGTTAGCCCAAAAGGCATGACTTACCGCTCATGCAAGCCCTCTTTTGTCTTGAATGTTGTCTTCCATTCATCTCCTTCTCTGATCCTAATTTGGTGATATCCACTCTTTAGATCTATCTTTGTAAAATACTCATCTCCACTCAAACAATCCATAATATCATCCATTCTTGGCAAGGCAAATCTGCACTTGATAGTGATCTTATTGATAGCCCAAGAATCTATACACATCCCCCATTCTCCATTTTTCTTTGGTGCTAATACTACTGGTACAGCACATGGGTTCAAGCTCTCTCAGATCAATCCCTTCTGCAGCAACTCATGCACTTGTATGTTCAATTCCTCACTCTTTACTAGAGTCATCCTATGGGATGCCTTTTTTGGAAAACTCACCCCTGGGATTAAGTCCATCTGGTGATTGATCTTTCTCACTGGTGGTAATACATCAGGTACATTATCAGAAACAATATCGTGAAACTCCTCCAACAAGTCTACAACTTTTGCAGGAACATCTTCTACTTCTTATTTACCCACTTTTGGAATTAGGGAAAAACACATATGTCCATGTATCATACCTTCTAAGAAATTTATTCCATCAACTAACCATATTCTCGTATTAATACATATATTTTCTCATGTTTCCTTCAATGGCTTCATCTTGTATCAGACTCCATCCTTTGTCAAATAATAAGTATTAGCATGACCATAACGTATGGCATGCTTGTCAAACTGCCAAGGCCCTCCCAACAAAAAATGACATGCATCCATGGGGATGATATCGTGAAGTACCTCATCTCGGTAACTTCCAATATTGAACTTCCCTAAGAACTACTCATTGACCAGGACATTGTGGTCATCCTGTACCTAGGAAATTCTATATGGACGCGGGTGTTTGTCCCTTTTTAGCTTCAACTTTGTGACCATTTCTTCTGATACCATATTATCAGTGCTTCCACTATCACTAATCACATCACAACACTTATCCTTGCACTTACATCTAGTGTGAAATAGGTTCTTGAGCTCTTGTCTTCATCTATTAGGATCCTCCTGACAACTAGGGTTTCTCCTCTCTCAGCATCATCTAAGTATTCTAACTAAACTTCTTCATTTGCATGCACAACTTGTCCATGGCCTTCATTCCTCCTATCTATCCTTCCTTGAAACTGTGGGAATTCATAGGCTTGGTGTCCTTCTTCTCCACAATGGAAACATGTCCCATGAAAAAATTCACTTCTTGGTCCTTTCCCTCTTCCTCTTCCTCTTTGATCCCTATTATTTTGATCATGGGAACAATTGTGATTATTTCCCCTCTGATTCTGACTGCTAATTGACTCATCATTCTTTTTATGATATTCATTTCGGCCTCCATAAGACCATTCATCAGATCTTCCACCACCACCTCTTCCACCTTGCTTGCTTTCAAAATTCTTGTTCAGCTTCTCTTCACCCTTAAGGAAAACTAGTATGCCTCTTCAATGCTAGTCATTTTAACCAGACTCAACTCATCCTAAATACTTGGCCACAATCCATAAAGATAACAAGCAACTTTTTCCTTCTTAGGTTCTACATGACCTCTTCTAATGAGGACTCGGTAGAACACTTTTGTATACTCCTGCACAGATTTTCCCGCTTGTTTCAACCATTGCATTTTTCTTAGCAGATCAAGCTCATAATCAATGGGAATGAACTGTCTCTTCAAATTCTACACCTTTCGGTCCCATCTTGTGATTTTCTCCTTTCCTCTTCTATTCCTCTTCAAATGAATCTTGTGCCACCAAATTTTTGCATGGCACTTCAATTTGGCCATCACAAATTTGACCCAATCTGGATCTTCAACATCTTCATACTCAAAATATTTTTCTAGATAATTGATCTATTTGATCATCTCCTCTAGGTTAAGATTTCCCAAAAATGAGGGAACTTCAATCTTTGGTCTCTTTCCAATCTTGGAAATGGCCCTCAAAATCTTATCATGTTCATGATCTCTAAGCGCTTCTGGTGCTTCCTGGTCACCTTTTCCTTCTTCTTTGAATTCCTCATCACTTTCATCTCTAACTAAAATATTCATTCCTCTACACAGCTCCTCTTGAAATGCTTGCACTTGTCTCTAGAGGACTCTAAAACCCTCTTATGTCACACCTGCAACTCTCCCACCATGGTTCCTTCATGGAGGCATTTTCGGCTCTTATCATGCGAACCCACAACCACAGTCATGGTGAAAATTGCCTCATAGTCAGTGATCTATCTATACACTTAGGAACTCATGCTCTAATACCATTTTATGAAGGGTGATCCCCTTATTAACACCACAACACAAAAAAATAGAGGATAACAAAATTTTCAAAGACAAGAAATGGGCTAGCTATTATCCACCATGAAATGAAAATTACAATATTCAAAATATAACATGCACAGCCACATAGGAATTTTATTACAATAATCTGAAAACTAGAGCCACTAGATGCATAACCGAGAATTGCCCTAGACAACCCTATGGGCCTTCAAAATATAGGCAATTTTAACTACCCAAGAAGATTCTAGAAATTAAACCCTAAATTTTGAGGTTGACCATCCCAAATATATTATTAATCATTTTTATTAAATTAGAATAGGCCTAAACAAATTCAAAACCCAAAAGTAAATTTTGAAGAAACTTTAACATTTTCAAGTTTGGGTAGTGCAACTTCTAGAGACCATAACTCATCAACTATTGACCTGATGGGCCGCAGTAAACCCATTTTGGAAATTCCACCAAGTTTTGTACAACACATGTTTCACACAAGCTCCCTTCATCTAAGGTTTCAACCTCATTCAGAGTGTCTAAAGCCTTAAAAATTGAGTTCAAAGTTTCTGTACCCTGCTGCCAATAACAAAAATATCCAATATCTACAAAAGTAGACTTGATCTGGCAATGGAACTTTACTGGCAGGTTGATACAATCAAACTGAACCTCTAGGGAATAAAATAGAACATTATGAGCTCAAATGGAAAACTTACTAAAAATATTAACTTTTCATAAATTGCAAATCTGCACAAAATAGCCCTTATTGAAAAGAAACCATCAAATATTTTTGGGTGATGCAAGATTTCTCTTACAGCTAGGATGCTACTGCATCATTCAGGCCCTAATTTTGGCTCATCTTGTGGAGGTTGTACTATCTCTTCTTTGGTCACTTGATTCACACCTGGTAATGGTTGAGACACTAAGTTATTTGGTTCAAAGTGGGCTCTGAATTTAGGTGGGATATACAATTCCCCTTGGTAGAGAGGATTCTTTGTTTGTATATGTAATAGCCTTTCAAATGGTAACCATGTAACCTCTACTTCTTCTTTAGTCTCATCATCAGAATCTTTTGATTGGTTGTTTATAGGACTATTTCTAGAGGAGGGATGAAACCTTTTTTTGTGATATCCTATCCTTGTTTTGTTTGTTGGATTCTTGAATTCCATGTGTATAGGCTCTATTAATCCTTTATCTTTTCCCAGAGGTCCTTTTCCTTTACCATATTTTTGTGGGGATATTTCAATGTTTAACTTCTTGGTCATGCTCTTCTCCTACATAAAGCTAGGCAAGAATAACCTTCTCTTCTTTCTCTTCTAAGAGAGGAACATGACCTTTTACCATACCGTTCCCTTCATATTTCCAATTTTTGAGTGCTAGTAGGCTTGAATGATGATGATGGAATGCCATAAGATCTGGGGGATGAAGGGAGATTAGTCGCTAAGGGAAAAGGGTTCATTTGATACTCTCCCATACATGTGTTTGTAATTTTCTATTTATCCTCAAATATTTTCATGAGTGTCACCTGAGAACTTCCATATCCTTGCTCAATAGATGCTTCCTTATTATGTGAAACCATGTTGTCTTCTTGTTTCAAAGTATTAGAGGAGTATGTATTATCGGCAGGAATAGAAACCTCCACTTCATTGTGTGAGAACTTTATACATTGATGATATGTTAATGGGACCACCTGCATGTCATGAATCCATGGTCCCCCTAATAAAATGTTACACTCTAGTGCTAAATCTAGCACTTGGAAAATCACATCTCTCTCAATGGGTCCAACACTAATAGGCAACATGACTAATCCTTTTGGTGACCTTTCTTCTTCATCATAAGATTTTATGGAAATCTTTCTATGGGGATCTATTGCATGTTCTAAAAAACCTAATATATTCACAAGTTTAAGAGTAAAAATGTTCAAACCGGTTCCTCCATCTATTAAGACGCATTTGACTCTGTGTTTATGGATCAAGACCTCTATGTGTAGGGGTTGGTTATGTGGATTATTCAGCGATTTATCATCTTCTTCTAAAAAAGATAGGTAGTAAGGTGAATTTAGATGGCTTACCATAGTTTGGAACTGATCAACACCCAGGTCCTTTGGTATATTTGTCACTAAAAGAGCCGGTTCAAGGATCTCCTTATTTGAGGGTGAGATCTTAAGTAACTCCAAGATGGAAATTTGCGTTGGAGTTCTCTACAAATGATCAACCAAACTTTAGTTCGCAGTCAGGATTGATGTGACTATTTTCTTTGATATCGAGGGTTTTAATGTTGTAGTTTGTTTTGATGATGAAGCCACTCCCTTAAGAGTAACCTTAGCTTGATTCCTTGTTAGCACATTAGCAGATTCAGGCTCCTTGTCTTTGACAATAATCACATTAATAGATTGATTAGATGGCTCAAGCATGTGAATCACATTGTCATCATTAGGGTAGATGTAATTTAATTTAGCTCCTTGGTTATTCAAGGATTCCCCTTGTTCATATGAGGGTAGGGGTTTCTTGAAATCTTGATGATCACAATTTGACTAATGCCCATCAACTTTGATGGTCTCGTTATCAATGAGGTCTTGGATTACATGCTTCAGTTTCATGCATTCATTAGTTGGGTGCCCTTTTTTTTTATGATATTCATAGAAAGTATTGACATTCCCCACCACTTAGGTTCAACCACCAGTTCCCAAGGCTTTGAATATGGTATTGTGATGATCTTGTGAGCCACCAAAGTTTTTAATGTGGTTTCAAGAGGTTCTCCAAGAGGGCTGAAATTTTGCTTGGGTTTGGTATCCATGGTGCTTAGTCCTTCTACACATTTGGATTATTATTGAGTGGTGTTGGAAGATTCATATTGTTCTTAGAAGCTTGAATATTGCTAGATAGATTGAACACTGGCTCTTTGGGTTTGAACTCAGATGATTCAACCACTTCTTCATTGACTACATTTTTGTTTTTGTTCCAATACTTTCTTTTTTCTTTGCCATTGTTACTGTTTGGATTGTTGGACGGTTTGGTGTCTTTATATAAGGTGAGTTCACCTTTTTTCACAAGAACCTCCTCAATGTGGATAGCACTTTCAATCAAATCACTAAAGGTAGTATGCTTTTTCATCTTAATTGCATAATTCATTTCAAGTACCAAATTGTTAATGAAGATGTCAATTTTCTCAATTTCTAGGATTTTCCAGGGATATATCACAAATTTCTTTCTCCATATTTGGAGGAATTTGATAAAAGGTTCACCATTATGTTGTTTTTTATTGCATAGATTCAGCATGGTGACTGTATGTATTATTTTTTAAGAATAATGTTGGATGAACTTTTGGACAAGCTCATCAAATGTTTGAATACTAGGCGAGAGTTTTGTGAACCATTCCAAGGCTTGGTCATTGAGGTTCTATGGGAACAGCCACATTAGATATGTCCTTTCATGCATAAATTCCATGTTGAGAGCATAGAATTCCCTCACATGATCTTGAGGGTCATCTTCCCCATTTTATTTTTCATATTTTGGAATTTCAACCTTAGGGGGAAACAGAGGCATGTGTAAGTTTTTAGCAAATATAAAGGGACATATAGATTCCAGCGAGTACTTGTTAAAAAAAATTTCTTTCACTTTTTTCAACTCTCTAAGTTCACATCTCATATCTTGTAATTGTTGATTGAGAATTGTGATAGGAGAATCTTCCTCTTATTGTATAAGTCCTTCAATATCAAAGTCGCGAGGAAGTTTAATGCTTGTAGATGCTAAGTGCATAAATTATTTATCCTTATCCATTTGCATAAGTATTTGCATCATCTTTTTAAAGTGTGTGTCTTTCTAACATATTTGGATTTCTTCCTCAGTAGGTTCCTCAACTGAGGAGCAAACACTAGTGTGGTGACTATGTCATTCTTGGCTAGATCCCCAATCATAGGCTGATATTGTCGATGTGTTTTGATGTGTAGTATGAGTCGATTAATGTTGGGAACCTGACATTTGAAACAAGGGTATTGATTGATATATTGTTTAGGTATCTTGATTTGGAGTCCCTTGGGTGGATCTTGGTTTTTGACAGGATGAGGGTCCCAGAGTAGAATCGTTGATAGATTTTCCCTTTGAATTGAAATCAGATTTGTTGTTGGCTTCTAGTTTGTACCATGAAAGACAATTGTAGTTAAGACTTTAGAATGACTAGACTGATAGGTCAATGTCAAATATTTCCAAATTATCACTTGTCTGATAGCTTGGTAAGAGAGGTGTTGATAAAATATTGTTGAGATTGGTACAAGGCATCATATTTTGAGACCTGAATGTCTGCTGGACGGAACTTGTGACCTAGCTGATTGGGATTGACTGCTAATGAGATAGCATATGGTAAGTAAGATCTTTCAAGAAAATAGGATGAGAGACAGTGATGAGTCAAGCCAACTGATCAAGAACTGACAACTGTTGTGATAGAGTACTATGATTAACCTAAGCCATGTAGACAAGAAGTACGGATACCAAAGATCAAGGTAACTAATTGGTTTCTGATGTAAGCTCATATGAAAATTCCCATGTTCCCATAATATAATTCCCAAGTTCCCAGATGAGTTGTTTTTTTTTTGTTTTTTTTTCGTATGATAATTCTGGTATGTGAAAATGACAATGTATGACAGGGACAGTTTTCCACTTGTTTTGAGTGAAATTTGGACCAACTTGTGTAATTTTTAGGTGAAAATGTCAATGTTTGAAGGTGTTTATGTCATTTTAGTGTTAGTTTAAATTGATTGCTAATGGGGGCACAATATGATGAGTATCTTGGGGGAGTTACTATCTCCCTTGCACTTGTATTATCCACTTTTGGAGTTGAACCAGGTGGATTCTACTCTATGGATTTTAGTAAGGACCTTTGTTTGATTGTATCCTTTGCATCTGTTCAAGCGCGATTGAGATGTATAAACCCACAAAGTGTATTAGCACAAGAAGCCATGTAAACCTGATTGAGACCTGGAGGCCCTACTTTGTGTTAGACATGGGCCAAGTATAAGCCCAAATGACATCTGACTCTTGAGGCTTTGGCCCTAAAGAGTAAATTGTTTAAGGTGAGTTAGAGTGGTGTGGCTTACATCACATTCTCACATGGATCATTCCCGAGATATTTTTTCCTCAACTGGAAGGCCCATCTAAAAGGTATGCATAAAGTAAAGTGGATAGCAAAGAGAATGTTGGAATTTTTTATTCTCCCTCAAAGAGGAGAAGAGAATAATTTCCTACATCTTTTTGTGTCTCCCAAACATGCCAAACACTCCAAGTTTGCACAAAATAATTGCTTGCCTAAGATAAATCAAACCTATTTTGGTTTTTTATTCTTCCTAAGGGAAGAATAGAATAATCCCCTAATGTCCAATTTAACTGACACAAACAATACCCTAATTAAAATAGGTGCCTAAGAAACAATTTAAGAAGACATGCTCTTGTTTGGTTAATGGATTCAAAAGCAAACCTACAAACAAAAGTGTTTAGTAGTTTCAATAAACTTTATTTCTTTCAAGCGTCCTACAAACACAAAAGAGTTAGTAGTTTGTGATAAAAAGTGTGCTAGTATGACTTTGACGAGTGATTCTTCCACTAAACATTCTGCAAAAACTAGTAAGGTTGTCAATGTTGGAATACAATCACCACTAAGAGGGGGGGGTGAATCAGTGGTTACTTAAAACTTGTTCTTTTCAAACTTTTACAATTATAACATATGCTTATGAAACATGAACAAAAGAAGAAAAAGAAAAAAGTACACAATGTTTATAGTGGAAAACC
>MU226632.1:1701535-1716930 GCA_018584345.1 Thuja plicata
TACAAAATCAGAGGATCATCTCTGTTACAATACAAATCACAAGTCAAGATTTCAACTCCAAGTTGAAAACATAGAGCAAGATATAGTTCTCTTCTTCTTTCCTTTTTCTGATTCTTTTACATCAACAGATTACATAAAAGTGTACATGCATCTTTCAATGAATTTATCAGATTATGAAATGTATAATCAGATCTGAAACAACATATTTGAATGAAAGAAGATGACTTGAATTTATGCCTTTCAAACTACCAACTTTCTTGAAGTAATAAATCCTTGTTTCTCTTCAAAACATTTAGTATCAAATTGTGCAATCATTTGTCATTAAAGGATCTGATTTAATGTTGATGTAAATTGATCATAAATTAGTATATAAACCTTATTAAACCTTTGATATACTTCTGCAATCAATATCTATTCACATATAACAAAGTAGAAACAAATATCATTACCCTATCCTTTGATGTCTTGTTGATCTACAATAAAACCTTCTGGTCTACAGCCAACTTCTCATGACTCCTGCAACTTATGTCAAACCCACCTATACCATGTTTTAGAGGAATGTATCCTCTACTTATAAACAAAATAATTTGACATTTTTGAGGCAGTTACATACCCCAAACTTCCATTAGACCAAAACTGCTCAAAACAGCTCAAATTGTCATAACTGATTTTGACCGATTGTGGTCGACATTATTTTACTCTATACACACATCTGTTATAAAAATAATAATTAAGACCCACTTGATAGGACAAGGAGACCTTTCCAAAAAGGTATGATAGTTGGTATCTAACTGATCAAAAATCCTATCAAATTTCACATAGACTAAACCTATTTTTTATAACCGCTTCTTAATTAATATGAACATTAAGTGTTAATTATGTAACACTTAAGTGCATCTCTCAAATTTGTTTAGAAAAATGTTAAAAGACATTAAATAAGATAATTTCATGATTTTAACCATACCATATGTCCATTAGACATTAATAGATCATATACATGAATTATTGACATCAATGACAACAATCAAAGATCAAATACCAAGGGTTCAACAGTCAAAACATAGAGCAAAAAGATCACTGAAAACATGTTAGAGGTTAGCCACTCAAGACCAAATCAAATACACCTCTAAAAACACTCTCTATTTATAAAACAAAAAAGTACAGAGGACACCCTAGAAGCAAAACTCATACGAAAAAACATGCAAGACCATACGAAAAATAGGATAAGATGATCTCTCGTATGAAAAAACTAATAGCCCAGTATGTTAATTAAAACCAGACACATACTCGTACGACAATATAAATGTCATGAAATGAAAAACTAGTGAACAATGAATTTTTGTACGATTAGGTATGAAACACAGTATGAAAGAAAGCGCAGTTTCATCAAAAACATGAAATTAAATAAAAATTACGGCAAAAAACTAGTTTAGCCCCACGGTGGGCACCAGATGTGTGTGTGGTAAATGTGGCTTTCAACCTGCAACACAAAACACTAAATAAACCATTAATTCAAGGGGGTTAGTATCAAATCAAAATAAAAATCATTGCACAAACAACCCTCATGAGTGGCTTATTTCTTCCTAGTTGAAGTGAGTTCAATTCTATGAGGATGCTCATTAGATTGGCATGGAGAATTAGTGACTAGACAACTCCAAAATGGAAGATTTCATGAAATGAGAAAGATGTGTGAACTTGCATACTTTTCTCTCAAAAACCTTGGAAATGGCATGCATGTAATAAGAAAACTAAATGCATATTAACCATGAGATAAAACTAAGAATGTCATTACCAACTACTAAAAGAAGCTAGGAATGAAGCTACCATTAAACTAGAAATGCAAGCTAAAATCTGAATGCAAGAAAGATAAGCTACCATGAAAATGGAGGAAAGAATAATGATCAAAACCTAGAAAAAAACTAGCATTATAACCTTACTCCTCAAATTACCTCCCTCTTATGAACAAAGGGAGCTATTCCTTTTATAGGAAATTTGGTGAAACGAACGGTCAAGATTCAACCGAGAAGAGAAGTAAAGATGCAATTTCCCTAAATCCATGTAGGTTTGACCCAAGTGAAATGCTCTTGATTGGTCAAGCGTGTGCTTGTTAGGGGGAGAATGAGACAAAATTGGTAATTTCCCCATTTAATTGCTTTTATTTGAATTTTGAGTGCTCACACATGCGTGAGGATGTGTGAATGGGTTCATTTAATTAAAAGGGGTTTAGGAGTTTTAATTAAACTCTACAATTTAATAAATTAAGTGATTTGGGCTTTAATTAACAATTTGATTCAACAAGTTTTGTTTAATTATGAAAGTAAGTTTGATTAAATGCTTCCCAGAATTAGGGTCTAGTGATGAATGCCTTTGGTTTAATATTTCTTAAGGCCAATTAATTGAATTAGGGGATATGGGTTTACTATACCAATTTTAGTTGGTTACAGATAGAGGAGGTGAGTTTACATCTGATGAGTTTACACTTTTCTGCAATGAACATGGAATAAAGAGACAAATGTCTACATTGAGGATACCATAGAAAAATGGTATAGCAGAAAGAAGGAATGGATCCATTGTTGATTGTGCAAGAATATTGATGATTGAGAAAGGTATTTCTCAAAAAAATTGGAGAGAGGCAGTCAACACTCCAGATTATACACTAAACTGAGTACAACTGAAGAAAGGTACAAAAAAGACTCCATATGAGATCTGGTATGATTGTAAACTACATGTAAGTTATTTCAATGTATTTGGAAGTAGATGTTACATTCTAAAAGATGTTAGAGATGGAAATTTTGATTTTAAAGGAGATGAAGGAATATTCTTAGGGTATTCTACAAAGAGAAAATCCCACAAGTGTTTGAACAAGTCTACCAACAAAATTGTAGAAAGTGCAAATGTAAGGGTTGATGAATTTGCAGAGAAGAATGATGGAGATGGGAAGAAGGAACCCAAGGACTACCAAATATTTGTATACATTCAACCTAAGATTCTTGATACCTTACCTAAAGTACAAACTGAGGAGGAAGTTGAACAGAGAGAACCACCACTGAATGATAAAAATGATGAACTTCCACCACCTACTGAGCTTGTTCTAGCTAAGTATGTGAGAAGACACCACTCACCAATCAAGATTATTGGAGACAAGACTGTTGGAGTTATGAAAAGAAGTAAGGCAAGAGATAATACATGCTTAATTTCTAAATTATATCCAATAAGAGTAAAAGATCCATTGGAGAATGAATTTTGGATTAAATCTTTGAAAGAAGAAATAGATCATATTGAAAAGAACAATACATGGACTTTGGTACTGAGACCTCAAGATAAAAATGTTATTGGTACAAAGTGGATTTTTAGAAACAAACTCAATGAACATGGAGATGCAACCAGAAATAAAGCAAGATTGGTTTGCAAATGGTATGCACAAGAAGAAGGTATTGATTATGTTGAGAATTCTACACTTGTTGCTACATTAGAATGAGTTAGAATTCTACTAGCATATGCAGCTTATAAAGGATTTAAATTTTATCAAATGGATGTCAAGTCTACATTTCTTAATGGTATTCTTGAAGAAGAAATCTATATTGAACAACTTGAAGGATTTTTGTAGAATACTAACAATGACATGGTATGTAAACTTAAAAAGGCACTGTATGGTTTGAAACAAACACCCCGAGCATGGTATGAAAGGTCACATTCATATTTAACCAAGATTGGATTTGAACAAAAAAGTAACAATAGTAATGTGTATCTGAAATGTGATAGTAATAACAAGATTTTGATTGCTGAAATATTTGTTGATGATATTATTATCAGAGGAAATAAGACATTATGTAGATCTTTTGCTAAGGAGATGAGAAAGGAGTTTGAGATGTCCATGATATGAGAGATAAATTTATTTCTTGGACTACATATTCAACAAGTCAAGGATGGAATCTACATCATACAATCAAAGTACATCAAGGAGATCCTAAATATATTTTATATGGAAGATTCAAGACTAGTTGGAACACCCATGGTTACTAGTTGCAAGTTATCAAAAGAAGATGAGTCAAAGGAAGTGAATGAGACACTCTAACAATCAATGATTGGTAAGTTACAATATGTTGTACATAGAAGACCTGATATTTCTCATACAGTTGGTATTGTTGCAAGATGTTTTTCTGATCCAAAGGAATCACACATGTTTGTAGTTAAAATAATATTGATGTTAGAATAACTGAGAGGGGGGTGAATCAGTGGCCTCAATAATTAATCCTATAATTCAATCCAAAAATTTATACCACATACATAAACCTCTAGTTATCTTCATTCCTACAAGATTTATGCCTTTAAATAATCTTATCAAATAACTACTGTTCGGAGTTCACTGTTAATCCTTTTTCTTAAGCTTTACCGAATAGCAGTCTTAGCCTTTACCGAAATTTAGTAAATAACTTAGTGTTTACCGATCAATCCTATTTTAGTAATGTGTAAAGAAAAACATCAAAGCAATGAACCATATATAGATTTGACACGTGGATTTTTAACATGGAAACCCTGTTAGGGGAAAAACCACTTGGGACCGGTAACCCAAAATTTTCACTCTTCTGAAGTTAGCTTAGTGAAGAGACAACCTTGTTAAAGGTTACAAACACACTGTTAATTGCAACCTTGTTAGATGATTTAAATTTAATAGTTTGTCACTTGATATCTGGCATTCACTATGCTATCTTCATGAAAAAACTTTTCATACTCCTTGGGATGTATCTCAATATATAAAGGATTGTTAAATCTCACTCTATTAAGAGATTTTCTAAATCAATGGTTAAACTGAAATAGTATAACTTATGTTCATAAATACAACTTAGACTTGCAGATGTTCAGATCTATTGTAAGCTCATAATACCTTTCAAATCAATGTTTCTCTTATGTTCCTTTGCTCCACTTCTTTATTCTTAGTGAATGTTGTTGCTTCTCTATTGCTTGGTGTCTGCATAAAAATTTATCTCTCTTCTTCAACTTGTATGATCAGGTCTGTATGAAGACTTCTATCTTCACCAGAATTCTCTCCAGCATCCTCTTCTATTCCCCCTAGTTCATAATGAATTAGCTTGTCTCTTTTATAGACATGATTTCACCGTTTCTTAGTTCTTGTCTTTCTTGTTCTTGACGTGATCCACAAATATCGTCATTCTTTCTTTAAAGCTTTCTTTAGTTTTATCTCATATATTTCTTCTTGACAACTGGAATAAAACTAGCTTTAAATCTCTAGTTTATCTTTGGCTTTTAACTGGTTAATGAAAACAATGTAATCAAATAGTTAACTCTATAATTAGCTCTTTTCGGCTAAGTCTTTTGTCATTTCTAAACTTTAGTTCTAATCGATGTTTAACTCCTTGTTTTCTCAGTCTTGACTTCAATTGTCCTCGGGCATCTTTGTCCGTCGGGGTTGTCTGTTCATCGGGTAACACTGTGACTTTCAATTCTGCTCAGGTATCACTTTGGTTCTACTTGGTAATGCTTGCTTGGGTATCTTTCTTGGGTATCATTGTGACTCTTCTTGGGGTTATCTATCTGTTGGTGTGCACTGTCCATCAGTGTTTGTTGTCACTTGGTGTATACTAAACTTTTATGCATTACTGATAACATAACCTTTATTTTTTTGGATCTTTGAAGTCTTTGACAATATGTATATGACCAATCAGATTATATCAAGTTGACATCAATGACAATACAATACATTAACTTATTTAATGTTTTACATTTACTTTCTGCAGCTCGGTGATCATCAACTTAACATCTCCAAACATTTAATCAGTTATAGTTCATCAATCTCTCCCTTTGGCATTGATGGAAACACACTACATACTACTAATACAATATGAATTATATCAGTTGTATTTCATTAATCTCTACCAAACTTATTGTTATATAACCAATACAAATTTCTAACTCTCGGTAAGCTCTTCTAGCTTATATTTGATTCTTGCAGATTACTTTCTTCCCCTTCACTGGATATATGTAGCAACTTCTGATTTTGTCTCTCCCTTTGTTGTAGTATCTCTTCTCTGATGTTTTCTCTCCCTTTGACTGTTCCTCTCCTTGATGTATATCTCTTTTTATTTGACTACTTCTAATAGATATTTCATATGGATATAATCTCTTCCTTAAGTCATCTCTCCCTTTGTAAGTCATCTCTCCCTTTGACAACAAGGCCAAACTAAATCTCTCTCTTTTTTATAATATATTCCTTGAATTTCCTCTCCATCAGCAATATAATAACTCTGGTGTTCAATGTAGATAAGTACCTTTGTGTATACTGATAGATCTTTGTAGTCCATCTCTTTGCTTGCATCAACATGAATGATCTTCTAATTATGTGTAGGCTGATGCAACCTCCTAGTCAGCTTAGTGACCAATAGACAAGGGTCAAACCCCTAGTCTCTTTCTTAGGTACTCAAATGTATCTTTGGGCAATGGCTTTGTGAATATGCTTGCTAATTTTTCCTTGGATTGAACATATTCTAGTATCACCTCTTTCTCTTTCACTTGTTCTCTTAAGTAATGATACTTGATAGCAATATGCTTTGTCTTAGCATGCATGACTGGATTCTTTGAAATATTTATTGCACTTGTATTATCACAATAGATAATCAATGGTTCAAGAATTTACATATTCATACCTTCTAGTAATCGCTTGATCCATGCAATGTTAGAGAAATTTACAGCAGCAAGCACATATTCTTCTTCTGTAGTAGATTGTGAGATGAATCCTTGCTTCTTACTTATCCATGTGATAAGTTTTTCACCCATAAAGAATGTTCCTCCTATTGTGCTCTTTCTATCATCTATGTTTCCATCCCAATCAGCATCTGTATAGACTGGAAGCTCAAATTTTCCTTCTCTTTTATACCATAAGCCATAGTCCTCGGTATTCCTTAGATATCTTAGAATTATTTTGACAGCAGTCATGTTTGATTCCTTGGGATTAGTAGAGAATCTTGCAACTCTTCCAACTACATGTGCTATATCTGGTCTAGTATGAACAACATACATGATTTTTTCAATCATACATCTAAATAGGGTCTGATTTACCTTGCTTGACTTGTCTTCATTTGTTATCTTGAATCTGGTTTCATAGGTGTTCCAACTGGCTTGGAATCTTCCATCTTGAATATCTTGAGAACTTCCTTGGTGTATTTGGATTGTTGATGTATATGTCTGCAACCTGTTGAATAATTTGTAGACCAAGAAATAATTTGATCTCTCCAAACATTGACATCTCAAACTCTTTTCTCTTTTCATTAGCAAATGATTTTCATAACATATCATTACCTCCAAATATGATATCATCAACAAATATTTTAGCAATCAAAATTTTATCATCAGTATCTTCTTATAAATACAGATTACTATTTTCACTTGTTCTTACCAATCCAATACTTATGCGATAGGAGTGAAGTCTTTCATACCATTCTCTTGGTGCTTGTTTTAATCCATACAAGGATTTTTGTAGTCTACAAACCATGTTTCTCTTGTTAGGATCAAAAAACCCTTCTAGTTGTTCAATATATACCTCTTCTTCTAGTACTCCATTTAGGAATTCAGATTTGACATCCATTTGGAATACCTTGACTCCTTTGAATGTAGCATAAGCAAGTAAAATTCTTACTCCTAGTCTAGAAATGGGTGCAAAGGTTTCTCCATAGTCAATACCTTCTTCTTGTGCATACCCTTTGCATACTAATCTTTCTTTGTTCCTTGTGACTTCTCCATTCTCATTCAATTTATTTCTGAATATCCATTTGGTACCAATGACATTCTTTTCATCTGATCTAGGTACGAATGTCCATGTTCTATTCTTCTCAATATTCTCTATCTCTTCATTCATAGCACTGACCCATTCTTCATTTTCAATTGTAGTATTAACATATTTAGGCTCAAAATCACAAATTAAACATCTACTGTTTAGTGACTTACTTCTTGTTCTCATTCCAGCCTTTTTGTCTCCTATGATCTAGTTTTGTGGATGATGTCTTTTTACATACTTGGCAAGTATCGGTTCAGCTCTATGTTAATCATTTTGATCATCATCTTGACCTTCATTTTGATCTACATCGCTCAGTGCATCATTGTGAGCAATTCCTGATTTTCAATGTTTGCATCCTGATGCTCAGGTGCATTGTTCTATCGCTCGGGAGTGATACATTCTTGCTCAGGTAGAGTTTTAGGTTGTTCACTATAGACAAACCTATTGTAGTCTTCTAGTTCTTTTCTACTTTCCTCATCATTTTTCTTATCAAATCCATCCACTTTGACATTTGCACTTTCAATGATTTTGTTAGAGGATTTGTTAAGACATTGATAAGCCTTGTTCTTGGTAGAATACCCTATAAATATTCCTTCTTCGCCTTTGAAGTCAAGCTTTCCATTTCTATCATCTTTCAAATATAACATTGACTACCAAAAATTCTAAAGTAACTTACATTGGGTGTATGTCCATACCATAGCTCATAAGGTGTCTTATTGGTGTCTTTCTTCAATTGAAATTTGTTCAATGTGTAGACAATAGTGTTGAAAGCTTCTCTCTAGAATGTTTGAGTGATTCTTTTCTCAATCATCAGTGTTTTGTCACAATAAACAATGGATATGTTCCTTCTTTTAGCAATCCCATTTTGTTGTGGTGTTCTTGGTGTAGAAACTTGTCTTTGAATTCCATGCTCATTACAAAAGTTAGTGAATTCATCATAAATAAATTCTCCTCCTCTATCTAATATTAGACATTTTAGTTCCTTTCCACTTTGTTTTTGCACTATAGCTTTATACCATTTAAACATATTGAATGCTTCTAATTTCTCTTTTAAGAACATAATAGTCATCATTCTAGAATAATCAACAACAAAGAGAATGAAGTATCTATCACCATAGTATCTCTTTGTTCTCATTGGTCCACATAGATCAGTATGGACTAATTCTAGAATAGAATTAGATGTGTAGGTTTTTCTCTTGAAACTAGACTTTGTCATTTTACCTTTTTGACAATTGTTACACATGACATGGTCATGTTTTGACATGCTCGGTAAGCCTCTTACTTTCCTTTTATTGCTTATCCTAACCATGTTGTCAAAATTCACATAACATAAACTTTTATGCCACAACCATATGTCTTCATTTCTATCCATTAAACAAGTGGTGTTAATATTATCAAGATAGAATAGGTTACCTTTTGTTTGTTCACCAGTTTCGATCAACCTTCCTGATTCATTAAAGATCTTTGCCTTTTTGTTCTCAAATGCAACTCGGTGTCCTGTGTT
This sequence comes from Thuja plicata, assembly GCA_018584345.1. Taxonomy (NCBI): domain Eukaryota; kingdom Viridiplantae; phylum Streptophyta; class Pinopsida; order Cupressales; family Cupressaceae; genus Thuja; species Thuja plicata. The sequence goes on from MU226632.1 coordinate 1,710,829, forward strand.
ATTTAGCTGTGAAACACTCAATAGATTATAGTTAAGTATTTTCACCTAATTTACATTTTCACATATGATAAAATTATTTAACATTATGGTTCCTTTACCTTCAACCAGACAAGGTGAGCCATTACCCATTCTTACTGATCCACCATTATAATACTCAAAAGTTTCAAACTTTTCCTTATCTCTAGTCATGTGGTGAGTATAGCCACTATCAATAATCCAGACATCATTTTTACTAACCTTAGATATGGATGCAGTCTCAACATACCTTTCCTCTTCGTCTGAATCATCCTTCATAGCAAAAAATACCACCTCAATATCTTCATCAGATTCAGTGTCAGTATTGTCAGCTTTGTTCTCAGCCAGGTAACAATATTTCTTTCCTTTGTCCTTGTAGTCTCGGTTGTCTCTTCTATCAAATTGTCAGTTGCTTTGGTAATCTCTATCATCACCTTTGTCAAACATCTTTCCATATGATCTGTCACAGTTTCTATCTTCTTTTCTTTTGTTAGTACATCTAGCAGCAAAGTGTCCAATCTCTTTACAATTAAAACATACCAATGGTAATTTACCTTTGTATCTACCTTTGCCTCTCTGCAATCTTCTATCCATTAGTGCTTCAATCTTATCAAGTTCTTGGTCATCACTATAACTTTCACTATCATTTCTCATAGTGTGTTTATGACTTGATTTACTTATTTTCAAAGAATATTTGAATGCATGCTCAATATATGGTAGGACACTATTGTCAAAGTTATTCATCTCAAATGCAATAAGTCTACCAATCAAACTATCTATAGTGACATTTTTATTTTCTACTACTCTCATTTCTTGTATAGAAGATACTCTAATAGCATAAACAAGCAGTAAGGTTCTTAGGATTTTACTTACCATTGTTTCTTCTTCAAGTACACCTCCTACTCCTTGGATAGCATTAACTACCTCTTTGATTCTATAGCTATACTGAGTGATGTTTTCTCCTTCTTTCATTCTTAGGTCATCAAACCTTCCTCTTAGGCTTTCTACCTTAGCTCTTAGCACATTTGCATCTCCTCTATGTACTAGCTTCAATTTTTCCCACATTTTCTTTGCAGTGGTGTGTGTTTTTACATCTTCAAATTCAACATTGGAGAGTGAGGAAACAAGTTCTATCATCATAGAATTGTGCTCATTCTTTTCTCTCAATTGATCAAGTGTATGAGGTCCAGTAGGAAACACATATTCAGTATCCAAGTATTGAGTAACATCATTTCCAATACCTGATAGGTGGAGTCTTATCCTACTTTTCCATGATGCAAAGTTGTCCTTGTTCAACTTAGGCACATCCATTTTTCTCATCTTGTGATTTTTAGCTTAGGTCTTGAAACCTTCCTTCCAAGCACACTAGCTCTGATACCAATTGTTATAATAACTGAGGGGGGGGTCAATCAGTGGCCTCAATAATTAATCCAATAATTCAATCCAAAATTTTATACCACATATATAAACCTCTAGTTATCTTCATTCCTATAAGATGTATTCCTTTAAATAATCTTATCAAATAACTACTACTCAGAGTTCACTGTTAATCCTTTTTCTTAAGCTTTACCGAATAGCAGTCTTAGCCTTTACCAAAATACAGTAAATAAATTAGTGTTTACCAATCAATCCTATTTTATTAATATGTAAAGAAAAACATCAAATCAATGAACCATATACACATTTGACACATGGATTTTTAACATGAAAACCCTGTTAAGGGAAAAACCACTTGGGACTGGTAACCTAAAATTTTCACTCTTCTAAAGTGAGCTTGATGAAGAGCCAACCCTATAAAAATTTTAAAATATACTGTTAAGTGAGACCTTGTGACAGGATTTAAATTTAATAGTTTTTCACTTGATAGCTGGCATTCACTATGCTATCTTCATGAAAAACCTTTTCATACTCCTTGGGATGTATCTCAATATATAAAGGATTGTTAAATCCCACTCTGTTAAGAGATTTTCTGATTCAATGGTTAAACTAAAATAGTATATAATATGTTCATAAATACAACTTAGACTTGTAGATGTTCATATCTATTGTAAGCTCATAATACCTTTCTAATCAATGTTTCTCTTATGTTCCTTTGCTCCACTTCTTTTTTCTCGGTGAATGTTGTTGCTTCTCTGTTGCTCGGTGTCAGCAGAAAACTTTAGCTTTGTTCTTCAGCTTGTATGATCATGTCTGTATGAAGACTTATATCTTCACTAGAATTCTCTTCAGCATCCTCTTTTATTCGCCCCAATTCATAATGAATTAGCTTGTCTCTTTTATAGACATGATTTCACCATTTCTAAGCCCTTGTCTTTCTTGTTCTAGACATGATCCGCAAATCTTTTCATTCTTGCTTTAAATCTTGCTTTAGTTTTATCTCGTAGATTTCTTCTTGACAACTAGAATAAAACTAGCTTTAAATCTCTGGCTTATCTTTGGCTTTTAACTGGTCGATGAAAACAATGTAATCAAACAGTTAACTATATAATTAGCTCTTGTCAGCTAAGTCTTATGTCATTTCTGAACTTTAGTTTTAATTTATGTTTAGCTCCTTATTTTCTCGGTCTTGACTTCAGTTGTCCTCGGGCATCTCTATCCGTCGGGGTTTTCTATTTGTTGGGTAACACTGTGACTTTCATTTCTACTTGGGTATCACTTTGGTTCTGCTCGATAATGCTTTCTTGGGTATCTTGCTTGGGTATCACTATGACTCTTCTCAGGTTTCTCTATCTGTCGGTGTGCACTTTTCATCGATGTTTGTTGTCACTTGGTGTATACTAAACTTTTATGCATTACTGATAACATAACCCTTATTTCTTTGGTTCTTTGAAGTCTTTAACAATATGTATATGACCAATCAAATTATATCAAGTTGACATCAATGACAATACAATACATTAACTGATTTAGTGTTTTGCATTTACTTTATGTAGCTTGGTGATCATCAACTTAACATCTCCAAACATTCAATCATTTATAGTTCATCAATTTGAAAGGTATTGAAGACTTCGGTCTACTATAAAAGAAAGGAGGAGATTTTGACTTGAAGGTTTACACTGACGTTGATTGGGCTGGAAACATTGATTGTAGGAAAAGTAAAAGTGGAGGAGCTTTATTTTTAGGAGAAATATTTGTGACATGATTGAGTAAGAAACAGAGTTTTATATCATAGTCTACTGTTGAGGCTGAATATGTTGTTACAGTTATGAATTGCGCAAAAAATGTATGGATCAAACAGTTACTTGAAGGTATGCAAGAGAAGATTACTGATCCAGTTACTATTTTTTGTGATAATACTAGTGCTATCAACATATCAAAGAATCTGGTGATGCATTCTAAGACCAAGAACATTTCTATCAAGTATCATTTCTTGAGAGAACAAGTTCAAGACAAGCATGTGATATTGGAGTATGTGAATTCAAAGGAACAGTTAGCATATATATTCAAAAATCCACTATCAAAGGATGCTTTTGAGTATCTCAGAGGTAAATTAGGGGTCCTACCCCTCTCCAAAATTCACTAGAGAAAGATGCATGCTGTATCAATTCTAGAATTCATTAGAATATCTATTTTGTGAGTTGATGCTAGTGTTCACACATTTGGTGATGCCTGAAGTTGTGAAAAATAATTTTGTATGCAATGAGATATCAATACATACTAGGTATGATCCACTGCCTGAAAAAAAATTCAGGAGTATGTATCTTTGGCATTGTTGTCAAAGAGGGAGAATGATTGATTGATGATTAAGGGAAAATAAGTGTTAGAGGGATATTGATTATGTTTACAAGAGAAAAGAAAGAATGTTGATGGACACATAGAGGGAGAACAAGAATAAGAATCTCAGAGGGAGCAAAGATGTAACAAAGATGTCAAAGTATGCCATCATCAATTGACAGTGTTGTCATCAATAACAAAAAGAGGGAGATTTTTACTCAAATTATGGTGATGATGATGAAGACAGAGATCAGAGTTATACAAGATTTTAGAAAGGATTAGATCAGTTGTTATTTTGTCATTGATGTCAAGCAATTGATTTATGATTCATATTGAGTTGTCATATCATTCGGAGTATGATTTAATTGGGAAGTTAATATAGATCAGAAAATGATAAGATCATATTGGTATAGTTTTTTTCTACTTTACATTTGATGTTATCAAGTCGGTAAAGAAGATTGGTCAAGTTGGTAAAGGAAACAGTTAAGCTACCGGGTAGGATGAAACCTATCGGTAAAGGGAAGTGTATGTCGGTAAGAGACACCAAGACACTGAGTACATGAAAGTTGGTTGTTGGGCATGGAACAAGGACCTAAACAACATTTAATGAAGAGCCACAGTGATCTAGAAGATTCCAAGGATAAAGAAGAGTTACTTACAGAGATCTACGATCAAGAAAATTCAAGGTGATGATCTATGGTAAAGATTAAGTGGCAAAAGTGATGGTACCAATTCCAAGAAAAGTCCAAGTTTTAAGGTGATGCTAACGCAGCTCACCGAGTATCAAATTTGTTGAATCAATTCAAAAATTTGATCTGACGGCTGAGAGTAAAAGAAGGAAAACCTAATCAATGAGATTAAGAGGCAAAAATAGAGTCTATATAAAGGATAAATTTGAATGATAGAGAGGTTGGCGAGTTGAAGTGTGGATGTGCTACCAAGTGAAGCAGTGAAGTAGAAAATGTGAAATCAAGTCTAGAGCAGAGACTGATGTAGTGTTGATGCCAGTATTCAAAGAGCGCATAAGGGATCTGACCAAGCAAGAGGTAGTTGTAGTATTACAGAACAAATTCTATATTGTTGCTTATTAACATTTGTAGTAGGAAAATCTCTTAACCGAGTGGACTTAACAGTCTTATTGTAAAATCCTTGTGAAAGGTGGCATTCTAAAAGATTTTTTAAAGCCCTTTAACCAGGCCACTCCTAATAGGGTGAAGATCCTAACAGATTTTTGGTAAATCCCCTAACAAGGTCACATTTGACAATGTGCATTGTAATCTTTAACAGCATTGGTTTTTAAGCGAGCATACTTCAGAAGATTATTTCTATTTGTGGGTGACAATTCCCATGGATGTTTTTCCAAAATTGGGTTTCCTCATTAAATACTAGCTTTATATGTGTTGAATTTTTATTGTGCGTGTTTACTTAAGTTATTGATTGTTATAGTGAAGTTATTGTTGATTCAGTTAATTTTGAAGTTTGTCTAACCGAGTTGAATTAGATTTTATGTTTTTAAGGTTTATAGAATCATTATTTTATGATTCACCCCCCCCCCCCCTCCTCTCAGTAAACCAACATGCCCATGTTTCATGAGAAGTGGTTCACAAGAACCCATCTCTCATGAGAATGAATGGAACACTTAGCACTCATTACATCTACATGATTCTCATAGATGTGAAGCATTGAGACTTCCTGGGAGGTCACCCATCCCAGTACTACTCTAGCTTGAGTGTGCTTAACTATGGAGTTTCCTCCATGGTTAATCCCACTCTACTTCCAACCCCATTTGCAAAACCTTCCACAAGTGTTGTGCCTTATGAACCATTCATTAGAAAGCCCCTTGAGCATCACCTAGATGCAATGAGTGCTAAGTGTTCCATTCATTCTCACGAGAGATGGGTTATTGTGAAACACTACTCATGAAACATGGGTCAATGAGTTTGAATAAAAAACTACACAGTTGAATCATGGTAGTTGTAGACACCTAAAATTGACCAGGTGTCTCTTAATCATACAAATCTGCAAATTTTAGCCAATTGCCCTAAATCTCATCAAAATGGATTAAAATCAATCAAATGGACATTTATCAAGGAAATTGGACAAAATCAATTAAAATCAATGGATTAAATAATCATGAAATCAAATAATCAAATTTAAGCCTAAAAGGGATCAATCAAAATTATATAATTGATTTTAATCAATTAATTGTATAGTTTTAAATCAATAATCAAATCCAACCCATTCATCCTTACATGGATAATTTAATTAAATGATTGAATTAAATAAATCCTAATTTCTTTCAACTCAATTTGATCAACCAATGAGAATTGAGGATCTTGTCTTCTTGTCCCACCCTTTGAGGACAACCATTTA
>MU226632.1:1725583-1751098 GCA_018584345.1 Thuja plicata
GGGATCATCACAAGCTTCTATGGATATGGGACCTTCATCAAATATGGGAGGGGATTGTATAACATCTTGATCTTGATCTTTATTGATACTTGTTTCTTTTCTCTTTGGATTATCCTCTTGACATGGATCCACTTCTAAGGAAAAGGTAGATGTTGGGATATGTGTGGGGAATGTTTGGAAGAATGATGGAGAATCCTTTTGAATAGGCATTGAAGCACATGGAAGCTTAGGGTCTATGATCTTTGAAGCATGGAAACAATATGCAGCAAGATGTAAGTTAGCTTGGGTTTCTTTTAGAGGTAGCCCTTGAGGATAGACATAGTCAACGGGAGAAATATCATCATTACGTTCACTCTTTGATGGAGGAATTTTGGATAGTTGTGAAGCTTTGTGAGATGGACAAAGGATGAAAGGAGTAAAGGCCATGGGAGAAACCTTTCTAGATAGGGGTTTGTGCATTAGATCTTACTTGAGAGTGATACCTTTCTCTTCATTTTCTTTATTATCTTGATCACAAATAGGATGGTCACGAAATTTCCCTTTAACCAAGATAGGTTTGTGTCACTTAAATGTTTCATTTCATGAAGAAGATGAAGATACAGATGACCCGTCATCATAAAGAGAAGGAAAAATTGATCGTAATGATGGTGTGTTAAATGATGTATCCTTTTATTTTTACTTATTCTTCCTCAAGTTTGATGTGTCATAGTTATGAGGAATCTTAGCTCCTGATTGAGCAAAATATGCTTCTTTATCCCTCTTCAAAATTATGTGCATTGTTTCCATAAACCTAGGATCTTGGGATGCCTTCAATATTTCATCTTCAGTTACTTCATCGTATGGATTCTCATGGAGATTTTGATCTTGGTTTTGAAAATTATTCTCCATCATAGGATTGATTTGTTTCTCAAATAGATTCATCATTATAAATGTTTGAAGGAATATGATCTATTTGTTGCACTGGATAGAAATAACTATGAAAAGGGTATCCAAATATGATTTCAAAATCTTTCCAAACCCTTGGGAAATGCCCCTTGTTTTCTCTTCTTTGTTTCTAGGTGGCACTTGCCTGTGTGTAGGTGGCCTTTAAATGTTGGTACGCAGTTACTGGAATTCCTTTACGTGACACTCTGCAGTTAGCAGGTGGCATTAGCCTGTTGATAGGCGGTTTTAAACTGTTGACACATGGCACTTGCCAGTGGCTTACGCAGCTGTTGAATGTTTACAAGTGGTGTTTTAAAGTTGAATGTGGCCCAGGATTGTGTGTAAGTGGCCCTGAATTGTTGGTACGCGGCTCTTTGCTGATCAAAGTTGAAATTGACAAAAAAAAAAATTGTTATTTTTTTTTGGATTTAAAAATTTAAAAGTTTTGATCAGACTTGTTAAAAAATAATCTTGCGTGAAAATAGAGTACAAGTTCAACACACACATCAAAATTTTACCATATCCCTAAATAAACACTAAAATTGTATGTTCTCGAATATTTTTATGGGTATACACGAATTTATTCCAAACAATCTACCTAGAGTCAAACAATTTTGGCTTTTAACAATGGCTCTAAAAAGGTAGGTTTTATATTTTAACAAGGTTTTAAATCACCTCCATTCTAAATCTTTCCAAGTTCCTTTACCCCCTTGCAGGCTTCCCACACGCACGAAAGTATGATTTTGCGCAATCCCGAAGGACTACTCAAGGAAGTGAGGATGACTTGCACAAGGTTTAGTCACTTTCTGACTAAGGTAAAGTGCATTTTTTTATAGTGGGTCAGATGATATCGCGGAAAAAGAGATTGTCTCCCACTTTGGTTCATTCCCTCTCACCGCCTTCATAAAGGAATTCTCGGGAGGCAGGCCCTCCAAAGCTCTAAATTAATCTAGCATGCATAGAAACAAGAAATTGAACTCGGTTCAACAAGTTTGGGAAATTGATTCACTCAAAGAGTGAAGAGCATATCCCTATTATTGTTCCTTATTAAAAACACCTCAAGCAAATTTGTTCTTTTTCAACCCCTTGACAAGGGGGTTCTTAAAAATGAAGTGTTTGGTTAATTTCTTATCCCTCTTTTTCTACCAAATTGAATTTGCACGTTTGGCTTTTTGATTCACTTCAAAAAGTGAAGAGCATATGCCTAATGCTTGTTCAATTTGGACAAAATAAGAGTTTTCTAATTAAACTAGATTGAAATGAAAAGCCACAATTTAAGCAAATGCAAGCTTGATTAAAGAAATACCTTGTTTTCGAAGCTAGCAAAGGCTAGGCGCATTTTTGATATATTTGCATTTTTTGTAACTCACCTAGTGGCGATCATTCCCACTCCGGCTCCTCCAACAAGTTAGTCAACACAATCGAAACAAAGTGAAGAAAAACTTGAAAATTAAATTGATAATTCACTCCTAATCTCTTTTAATCAAATTTTTCCAAATCAAGATTAAAGAACTAGAAATGAAAATCACTCAAAGAGTGGGGAATTTTCTTTTATATGCAAAGAAAACTTTAATGTAATGATCATATAATTTTTCTTCCTCTTTTAAACTTTTTAAAATGTTTGAAGCATGAATTTATTTGGAAAGTTTGTTTTGAGCTCTTACCTCTTTGCTAGGTCTTGTAACTCTTTTCTCTGGTTTCTGCACTTTCGGATGATTGTTCATCTGTAGCAATGAAAAATATAGAGGATTAAAACAGTGAGCAAATCATTAAAAACTTGATTTGAAGAAAAAAAATCTACACAGAATTTAATAGCTAATACGTGGCTTTTAACTATTAACAAGTGTAAATTAAAACTTTGAAAGTGGCTTTTAAATGTTAAGAAGCGGCTCTGGAAACTCCACAGGTGGCCAAAGAAAAACCATAGGCGGCACAGAAATTACAAAGTGCGGTAAAATTTTGATAGCAAGCGGCTCTTGGAAGTTCACAGGCGGTCTTTAATTGTTGGCAGGCGGTGCTTTACAGATCCAGGCAGCACACTTTGACTCACACGCAGCTTAAGAATAAAAGACAGAATAGAAAATTTGTACACGTGGTGCTTTACTGCTCACAGGGGACTTTGAATGCTTCTTAGGTGGCTCTTCTCCTATTTTCTTCAAAATAACAAGAAAATGATGCAAAACACACAAATTTTAAGATAAAAACATGAGAAATGAGGCCTAAAGCCCTACGGTGAGCGTTATTTGTGTGTGTGAGATTACACCTTCATGAAATTAGGATCAATAACAACAATTCTATGGAAAGAAAATACAATTTTAATCTAAGAATTGCAATTAGATCCATGAAATCTCATGGTTCCCTATCTAAGCTTTGTTAAGAGAGCTCTCAGCCTTAATCTCTCTCAAGGACAATCCTAGAATGAGAAATTGATAATAAACATGCTCAAATCTAGCTTAATTCTCTTAAATGATGTGTGATTCTAATTCAAATGCTCATGATATGCTCCTAAAATCAATAATTTGCTTCTACAAATGATCAAAATGCTATGCAAATGCTCAATTACTATCCATTGCTCTCAAATTGCCTATAATAAGGATGCTTTTCTCTTGAATTTCTAGGATATCAAATGCATAAAAAATGGCTTGTATTTATAGCAATTTCCCAAGGGTAGGGGGTAGAGTGAATTAACCATGGATTAATCTTTGGTTGAGTTTGATCCCTCAAATAGTTTCAAATGGGTGGACCATTTAAATGGTTGTCCTAAAAGGGTGGGACAAGAAGACAAGATCCGCAACTCTCATTGGTTGATCAATTTGAGTTGAAAGAAATTAATAATTATTTAATTCAATCATTTAATTAATTTAGCCATGTAAGGGTGAATGGGTTGGATTTGATTTTTGATTTTAAAACTATACAATTAATCGATTAAAATCAATTATATAATTTGATTGATCCCTTTTAGACTTAAATTTGATTATTTGATTTTACTTTATTTAATCCTTTGATTTTAATTGATTTTGTCCAATTTACTTGATAATTGTCCATTTGATTGATTTTGATCCATTTTGATGCATTTTGATTAGATTTAGGGCAATTGGCTGAGATTTGTAGATTTTGATGATTAAGAGACACCTGGTCAATTTTAGGTGTCTACAACCCTAACAACCAAGGGTTAAATAATAATAACAATGGGGGAAATATTGACCCTAATGATGAAGAAGCAACTGATGAAAAGTTTAATGAAGCAATGTAAAGTCCCTTCCTCATGAAGCTTATGGAAAAAGTATTGGAAAAAGACAAGGAAAAGTACTTTCTAGACCTAGCACAAATGGGTCTCAAACTTTCACATGACTATGATGTCAACAAACTTAAATAAAAAGAAGCTGAGGCTAATCCCATTGATATCATGAACAAGCAATTCCAACTTTTTCAAATGTAATTGGACATGATGAAACAAAGCGGGGTTCCTAAACCCTTTTCTATCGAAGCTTTGTGCTCTTTTCCATTTGATAAGTCATTAATCATGGTTCCATTCCCAACTAATGCTATATTTCATAAATATGAAAAATATGAAGGAACAACTGATCCTCAAGATCACTTAAGTGAATTTTGTGCTTTAAGTCTAGACTTCATGCATGACACAACTTACCTAATGAGGTTATTCCCTAGAAGTTTGAGAGGTATGGCAATGGAGTGGTTTTTGAAGTTACCCTCCGGCATTCGAACCTTTGAAGAATTGGCCTCTAAGTTTGTAACTCATTACTCTTATAATATCAAACATGAGATTACAATGCTTAATTTATGTAACACCAAGCAAAGAGAAGGAGAGGGATTCCTACTTTTCCTACAACGATGGAGAGCGGTATTTTCTAGATACCCTCAAAGTGTACCCGAAAAGGAGAAGATGGATATCTTTGTGAATAGCTTGCATCATGAAATGAACTATCGATTAAGGCTACAATGTCCTAGGTCATTCCAAGACCTAATTGAGAATGTGGTAACAATAGAAGAGGTATTAGTAAAAATTGGAGAGATTAAACTTTACAAGGATAACAAGAATAACAACAACAACAATACCTTCAATCCTAATCAAAATTGCAATACCCCTAAGAACAACCAGTTTTGGATGAGAAATAACAACAATAAAGGAGTGTTCAACGATGGAGTGGTAGAGGCAAATACTTTAAAGGCTACCCCTTTCAATCTCACTCAAATTTAATTTCAAGCCAATAACTTGAATCAAGCACCCAAAGTGCCCTTTAACAACAACAACATTAATAACAACTTTGGGAATAATCAAGGGCCTTACAAGCCTAAACCTTTCTTTGCACCTACACCCAAAATGAAATTCACTAATTTGGGTGAACCATTGGTAAATGCATTAATAACACTTATTGAAAATAAACTTATTGACCTACCAAGGTCTCAACCATATGAACCTCAAATCAAGCCAAATTGGTGGAGTGAGAATAACCATTGTGAGTACCATAGAAATCGGGGACATAAGACAAATGATTGCATGCGTCTAAAACATGTAGTACAAGATCTCATTGAAAATGGTGTGATAAAAGTAGAAGGCCCTCAAACTAATGAATACCACACAGCCTTTAAGACTCCTTTCTATAAACAAAGCCTTATCGTTTGGTAGATCAATTACAAAAGACTCCAGCACAAATATTAATTTTGGAGTTGTTGAAATTATCTCCTAATCACAAGGAGATCTTGGAAAAATCCTTGGTTGAGACCACCGTTCCTATAAAATTGGAGGAAGATAAATTTTAGAACATGGTAGGGCATCCCATAGCCCCTCATTGTCTTTCATTTTTAGAGCAAGATGATATGTCTATCACACATCCTCAAAACTTACCCTTGCACATAGAGGTGTTAATCCAAAGGAATAGGGTCAAGAGAGTTATCATAGACGGGGGAGCTGGTCTTAATATTTGCACTTTAAACCTTTTCAAGTCATTAGGGTTAACTGAGTCTTCTGTTGACCCTAAAAATAAAATCACCATTAAGGCTTATGATGAGGAGGAACCATCTTCAAAGGGTATGATTATTCTACCAATTCAAGTAGGACCTATCAAAAAGAATACCATATGTCAGGTCCTTGATATGAAATTGACTTACAATATCCTATTGGGAAGGCCATGGATACATGAAATGCAAGCGGTACCTTATATCTATCACCAATGCATAAAGTTTCCACACATGGGGGAAGAGATCACGATTGGAGGGGATTCAAACCCATTTCAATATTGCAATGCCTTGAAGCCAAGTCATGAATTATGCATACCTCATAATAGGGAAGGAGTCATCCCTGATATTGCCATGGAAGAACACAAAGAGGAAAGTTCAATACCAACATCAAATGTTACATTAACTTCTAACCCTAATCAAACAAACTCAACTACATCAACTAAGGGAAAAGAAAAGATGAGTTATGAGGGTCCAAATTCAAATGATAATTCATTCAAAACTTCAACATTGAGAATGGAAACTTCGAAACCCACTAATGAAGAAAGAGAACAAGCTGAGAAGGATCATTATCAAAGGATGAGTGACATGATGAGCCAATTTGAGAAACAATACAAAATTCAATCAAAAGGGGTAGGGTAATATTATGTTTCCCTATCTGATTTACCTATATCTCCAAGGACACATGGGAAGCCATCCAAAGATCATCAACCTCACAAGTATAATTCTCATTTTGTGAGATAATGTGACAAACAAGAAATGGAAAAAGAGGATAATGAAGTAAATTACAATGGCTTTATAAAGAGGAGGATAATTCAGCTAATCCCATTGAAAGGGTGCAACATATCAACATCCAAACTAATCAATATGGAAAAGGATTTGATATCATGAAGAAAATGGGATATAAGGGAAGAGGACCCATAGGAGTTAAACATAGGGGATTGTTAGAACCTATTGAACCAGTTTGGAGAATGTCGGCATAGGTTTTCAACATATGGGAGAAAGTTCAAGTCTCATGCATGATTTTCGTGCACATATCCACATGGTAGGCTCTGAAAGTGAAGATGACTCTAGGGATTATGAGTGGGATTCCTTTTCCTAATAATATTTTCATGACATAGAGGTTGATACCATTCACACTTATGCAACTCCTCCTAAATTTGAGAATCAAGAACATGTGACTCAAGGTTTGACTTCTACTCAAACATCAAGTGAACCTCAACAATCTAATGTAGAACAAGCACCTCCTTACACTCAATGGGTAGGTGAACCTTGGTTACCTTCATGGGTGGGATATTCTAACCTAGTGTTTAATCCACATGCTTTCTTTCCCGTGGAAATCTTAGAGGACTCTAGTGAAGAGGATTTTGATCCTTCTTCCATGGACCATCTTGAAGAGGCACATGTCATAGACCTTGACGATACAATGTATGAACCACCAGAAAAATTCATGTCCCTCAATCCTTCAAATTATAATCCATCCAATGAATCCTTTTCCTTAATTCACCCCAAAATTATTGATTGGGATCTTTCTGATCCAAATGACTTACTATACTTCCCAAATGACAATGAAATGCCCTTATACCTAAATGTGGTTAAACGAAATTCTTCCATCAATGAATTCACTCCAAAAATGATGATAGGGGAAGGTGTTCAACCTCTTAATCCACAAAATGAAAAGAAAAAAATACAAAAAAATGAGAAGGTCTAGTGGTGAAAACCACCATGTGGCAGTGCTAGACCTTAAAAAAGTAAAAATAAGGGATGTTTCTGAAGGTGAAAACCCAACTGTGGAACCTAAGGAAGAGAGGTTGGACACCTTACCATCACATGAAGATGAAAGATCCCCTATACTCACTGAACCAAAAGAAAAGGTTAACATTGGTACCGAAGTGGATCCCAAATTTATTCACTTGGCAGCATCTTTGAGTCCCTTGAAGAGGAAAGAGTTCATCGAATTCTTTCAAGAAAAGAAAGTCAACTTTGCATGGTCATATTTTGACATGCCTGGATTGGATCCAAGTTTCATAATGCATCATTTGAATGTGAAACCTAGGTTAAGCTCGTCAAGCATAAATTGAGAAAAATGCATCCACATGTAGCCCTTTTAGTCAAAGCAGAATTGGAAAAGTTACTCAAGGTTGACTTTATAAGAGTAATTGCATATGCAGAATGGATCTCCAACATTGTACTAGTTACTAAACATGATAATTCCATAAGAGTTTGCACGGATTTCAGAGATTTAAACCTTGCTTTCCTGAAAGATGACTTTCCATTACCTAGCATTGATGCTATTGTGGATCTAACTGCAGGTCATTCTATGTTTTCACTTATGGATGGATTTAGTGGATATAATCAAATTTGCATTGCACCTGAAGATCAAGAGAAGACAGCCTTGAATTCCCATGGAGTACTTTTTGTTGGAATGTGATGCCCTTCAGTCTCAAAAATGTCGGCACAACTTATCAAAGAGCAATGACTACCATTTTCCATGATATGATGCAAACCTTCCTAGAAGACTATGTGGATGATATTCTAGCTAAGTCACATGAAAGAAAATATGACTTACCCATACTTGAAAATATTTTTACAAGGCTAGAACAATTCAAAGTGAGACTCAACCCAAAGAAGTGTGCTTTTGGGGTACAATCCAGAAAACTCCTAGGGTACATTGTTTCTGCAAAAGGCATTGAATTAGATCCTGAAAAAGTACAAGCAATAATGGACATGGACATTCCAAAGAATAGTATTCAAATTAGGTCACTCCAAGGAATACTTCAATCTATAAGTAGGTTCATTTCTCAATTGGCAGAAAAATGTGATTCATTCACAAGGTTGCTACATAAAGACACCATCTTTACATGGGATGAGGAATGTGATAAAGCCTTTACATTGTTGAAAACATACTAGATGAATCCACCCATCTTGATGTCACCTATTCAAGGCAAACCTTTATTACTCTATATTTCAGCAACAGAAAAATCTTTAGGAGTCTTATTGGCACAAGAAGATAATGAAGGAAAATAAAGAGCTATCTACTATTTGAGTAGATCTTTGATCAAATATGAATTAAACTATAGCTTTATGGAAAGAGCTTTCCTAGAAGTGGTATTTGCCTCTCAAAATTTAATACATTATATGTTGATGCATAAGGTGAAGCTAATAGACAAAATTGATCCATTGAAATACTTACTTAGAAAAATAGCTCTAACTGGAAGGATTGCAAAGTGGGTAATGGTACTTAGTGAATTCAACATTGAGTATGTGGATAGGAAAGAAATCAAAGGTCAAGTTATTGCAGATCAATTGGCCGATTATCCTTTAGAGTCTACACATCATATTCAAGTGGAGTTTCCTAATTCTGAGATTGTTAATGTGGAAGCTAAGACATGGACTTTATACTTTGATGGGTCTTACACCCAAAATGGTAGTGGGGCTGGTATTCTTCTGATCACACCACAAGGTTACACAATTCCAAAATCATACAAGTTATTGTTTCCTTGTACAAACAACATTGTGGAGTATGAAGCTTTGGTCATAGGTATCAAGATGGCCTTGGAATGGAATGTCACAGAATTGCAAGTCTATGGGGACTCTCAATTAGTCATCATTCAAGTCAATAATGAATATGCTACCAAGGATGAAAAATTGATGCCTTACAAGAAATTGGTGGATAATTGGAAAAATTACTTTGCTTTGATTACTTTTGAACAAATCCCACGTGACAAGAATAGAGCAGCGGATGCTATGGCTACCTTGGCCTCTTTGCTTCAAATGCCTGATCAAAATGAAAGGTATGATTTCTTGGTGGAAGAATTGGTTAAACCAGCATTTGACCTACCTGATACCCAAATTATTGCCCTTTTAAATGGACATGACTCGCCATGGTATGGACCCATTTATGCCTACCTAAAAGACCAAACCTTACCCATAGACCAAACCCATGCTCAAAAGAAAAATTTTATAAGACAAGTGGCTCGTTATACCATCCTTTCTGACACATTGTATCATAAGGGTCTTGACAGAACGCTCCTTAGATGTCTAGAGGAAGATGAATTAAAATTAGCTTTAAAAGCTGTCCACGAGGGGATTTGTGGGTCACATTCGAGTGGTTTAAACCTAGCTAAGAAAATCCTACGTATGGGGTACTTTTGGAAAACCTTAGAAAGAGATGCTTGTCAGTTTGTAAAATTTTGTGCAAAATGTCAATACCATGGAGACATGATCCATGCACCGACATAAGAATTACACCCATTTGTCACACCATGGCCATTCTATCAATGGGGTTTTGATTTGATTGGCATGATCTATCCACCTTCTTCAAATGGACATAAGTACATTCTCACTGCAATAGAGTACTTCACTAAATGGGTTGAGGCTGTCCCTTTAACAACTATAACGGGGAAGCAAATTTCCATGTTCATCCTTAATGATATCATTTTCAGATATGGCATTCCTCACACCATCATCACAGATAATGGAAAATATTTTAAGAATAAGGATGTAGATGAACTTTGTGACACATTCCATATTACTCATCACTCTTCATCCATTTACTATCCCCAAGGTAATGGACAAGAAGAAGCTACCAACAAGAATATCCTCAAAATCCTCAAAAGATCGGTTGGTAAGTCAGGTAGAGATTGGCACCTTCAAATCAATCCAGCATTATGGGCCTATAGAACTAGTATTCGCACCCCGATAGGAGCTACACCTTTTTCATTGGTTTATGGGGCCGTAGTTGTTCTACCTTTAGAAGTTGAAATACCATCCCTAAGAGTGTCATTGCATGGGTTAATCATGGATGAGGATTATAGGGTTGCCCGACTTCAACAATTGGAAATGTTGGAGGAACACCAAACTCAAGCTTATGATCATTTGAAAGTGTATCAGAATCAAATTTCATGAAACTATAACAAGCATATTAAACCAAGAAATTTTCAAGTGGGAGATCTAGTACTGCAAGAGAATCCTAAAAATTAGGTTGATAGAGAAAAGAAAGGAAAATATGAAGCAAATTGGCTTGGTCCTTTTGTCATTGTTTCTTCTTTTGGAACGGGGACTTACAAATTGGCCAATTGTGATGGTGATGAATTGCAAGAACCTATCAATAGCATTCATCTTAAAAGGTTCCACACTTGATTAGACAACAGAGTATCCAAGGAAAGAGTATCAATTGAGAGTATCAGATGAGTCAGCATCAACTTTGTACATGAGATAAAGTCAAAATACCAAAAAAAAGGAGAAAAGATCAAAATACAAAAAAATCAGAAAGTTCAAAAGACAAAAACATTGGAAAAGCAGAAAATCAGAAAAAAGGAGAAAATTGAGCATGAAGAAATCAAAAACATTGGAAAATCAAAAAAATGTTGTCTTGGTGAAAACCTAGCAAATAGGTGCCTTGATGATAAAAAAATGAAATTTAAAAAAAAGAGAGAGAAAAATTTGAAAAAGAGAAAAAAGTGCCTTGGTGAAAACCTAGCAATAGGCGCCTTGGTAGCAAAAAAAAAAGAAAAGAGCAATAATCCCAAAAGGGGAAAACCTAGACACAGGCGCCTTTTGTCCCTTAGGTCTTTCCTAGTCACATTTGTACATATTGCATTTCATCATCTCATTTGTCCACATCCTCATTGCATCCGTCATTTGTGCATAAGTCATAATAAAGTCTCAAAGTCGCATTGTTACATTCGAGGTCTTATTTTTCCCTAAGTTTCACATTGATCACATTTATCACTTGGGGGAAATCATCATGGATTTTGGTAAACCGGATTCAAAAGTGCACAATCTTGGTCACATGACAGAAGCAGATTCAGAGGACAGATATTTTGGAACCTTTGATAGCTATCATTGTTCAACCCTAAACATGTTTGATCCTACAACATGATCCTTGAGTTTCATTGACTTATTTTACCAGGATTACAATTTGACAAACCCTAAATGATCAGCATGTTTAGAATTCTTTTTGAAAATCTTGATACATTTCAAAACACTTGGAATTTTTTGAGTTTTTCATTGATTTCTTCGAGTCATGTTCTTTTTAGCTAATCAATGATGTTTCGACTAGATTGGTGATGATGAAGACATGATGTTTTCTTAACTTCTGTGTGACTATTTTGAGGAAGATCCTTTAACTTGTGTGAATTTGTCTAAGGACATGGTCCTCAAAGAACCATCGAGGACATTCATATAGGAAGAAGGGTTAACCTTTGTTTGTTTACGCAAAAGGATACCTCGGCTATTTAGATCTTCCGTATCTTAATACCAACATCCACTTGCAACATTGAATCTGATTAAACCGGTATTCATACTCCCATAGTTGGTCATTCAACTAGTGAGGGTTGTACTTGCTTTCGCAGAAGGTTACCGAATGAGTTGAAAGTTATATTCATATCCTTATGGTCGCAGTGGCACCAGTAAGGATTGTATCGACTCCTAGTTCCACAATGCTCAATGATGAAAATATATCTTTATTTTCATTTCTTTCGCAAACCTCAAGGACAATTAGTTGAATTGCATTTTCATGTTAGTTTAATGGCTTTATTTTTAGCAGTTTCCAAGTACAAGGGGGTTACTTAATGTGGGGGATACATCAATTCAATGGTTTCAAATCATCAATGTGAGATTATCTTTTGTATTCATAGCATTAATCATTATTCATTATATATTCATATCAAGAGAAAAGAAAAGAAAAGAAGCATTAATCATTAGTCATTTATCCAATCATCATTTAGGAATTGCATTTCATAATTTAAGTTGCATACATAACAACCCAAAAAGATAGTTGCATTCATTTTACCATTGCACTAAGTATTGCATCCATATCATTGCATTGCATAATCCATACATCATGATTAAAATAAGAAAATCATATAGAAATACATTGCATTAATATCATTTGCATCCATCTATCTATGTTCTAATCTAAGACATTGCATCCATAGCATAATAAAAGTAAAATGCATTATAGAATCATGTAGATTTGCATAAAAGAAATCTCACAACAACATCATCAAAGGGGAAATCAATGGAAGATCATCATAAATAAATGTCCATCATCAAATGTCTATCACAAATTTGTATATCAAAGATACATCAACAAAATGATCCATATATCAAAGTCCTGATCAAGACTCCACATGATACATCAATACAATATCTAGATATCATAGATCCCTTTCTATCTCATGACCCTGCAAGGGCACCTGATCCATCTCTCGAAATACTTGTACCTAAACCTCCTATGCCATCAGGCCCTCATCACCTGATCTATCCTATGTGGAAGGTGGTGTCTGACTAGTGCTAGCACTGGTAGGTAATAGAGCTAAAGTAGCCAAGAACTGTTGCAACATAGTTGTAACATGATCCAACCGACCAGTAACTGCAGTCATCCCTACCTGTAATCCTTGAACATCCTGAACTAAGTTGTCCACAATGGGAGGAGCTGGAGGTGCCTGTGATGTTGGTGGGGCCTAAGGTGCTTGTGCTTCTAAGGGAACCTATGGTATCACCTATGTTGTACTACTCTATGGATCTACCGGAGGATCAACCTGTCTCGGTGGAGATCGAGGTCTCTGTGGATCCTGTACATGTAATGGAACTTGTAGAGGGACCTATCTAGCAACCTAAACTTGTATGTATCTTTGCTTAGCCTACTCTGCACCAACTCTATCAGGATCCTGTCTCTGTGGAGGTGCATGTGCCTACACTCATCTCTATCTAGGCTGACCAAATCCATCACCTCGACCCCTAACATGACCACCCCGCATCCGAGGTCCTGCAGCTCTTTGTACCTTAGGAGCCCTAGGTGCTCTCTGAACCCTTTGTCTTTGAGGTCTCCGGCCATCTCCATCACCATCATCATCATCACCACTATCATCATCTGATAGATAATCCACATCAGGAATGGGCTCCGCTTGATTTGTGAATCTTAGGAACCTATTCCGTGAGAACCACTCTCGATACTCAACAGACATACCTGCATCAGCTACATGTGGCATAATATCCCATATGATATGTCTGAGCTACTCAATCTATGCACAGGCATACTGATAATCAACCTAAGCTCCCCACATGGATTTCTCTACCTGTACCCTAGCATAAAGTGTCATACCCTGGGGCATATCTTGTACTCAGCTATACTGACGGAGAACTCTCTCGAAGAAAAATCTCTCTATACATAGTGGTGATTGACCAATCATCCATCGAGGGGAAAACATATAAGGCAACTCATCATCATCCTCTTGCCATCCCTCACATCCTAAATATGGTCTCCATATGACCTGATCAATATCATCGATAGTACGATGCCAAAACTCAACCTTTCCCAGACGATGTTGGACAAGCATACCATCATACAAAAAGGCATACAAATAACCTTGGGCTCGCATTCATGCCGATATTGGTCTAGTGATAGGGATATTCTCCCAAGTCCACAGCTATAATAGAACTGCACCTGTTGAGATAGATGTGTTGCACCTATATACAATCTCATGTAAATCATGGTAAAGCTGGGCCAGCACATAGGAGCCCCAGTCGAATCTCTGAGGATGTGCAATCAAGTCCTCCAATATATGGCCCCATCCGACCACAAAGCCACAACCTCTCCTATCAGGAAGCAATAATCCTCTGATAACTGCTCCTAGTAATGCTGGCAAAGTAAGAAATGAAGAAAACTGCGCTCAAGTAATGCAATAATTCTCAATGGTGTTGTCTATGAACACCCATCTGCATACGCTACCATTGTAAACTAAATCATAGTATACCCGCTCTCCACACGTTGGGATCCTCAACAATCTATATACATCCTCTGGTGTGATAGTCATCTCACCGAGGGGTAGATGGAAAGTGTTATGGTCAGAGTGCCATCACTCTGCCATAGCTGTCAATAGACCTCGATTCAGCTGAAACCGAGGGAGATCAAGAAGGAAACTGAGACCACATGTCTTGATCATTCATCTCTCAGGAAGATTCAACTCGTCCACTAAATTAAAATTCCAAGCAACCACACCCCGTACTCGCAACTTATGGTAATGTTCCTACATTTTGAAACAAAGTGAATTGTATTATTTCTTTCTATTAGTGGATCATTCTAAGTCAATCAAACACATTAAATCTATCCTTGCTCTATTTTGAGTGCATCAACCTATTGTTCCTAACCTCTAGATCTTGAGAAGGGATTAATTTGGCATCATTTTAATCAATTTGATTGGCATATCAAACATTCATCGATATGATTTTTTTCTAATATTCTAAACACTAAGTGACATCATGGAATCACATTTTCTAACTTGGAATCAATCAAGTCATTTCAGACGTTCAATCGAAGGTAATTGATGAGACCATTTTACTGTCTCCATTATATTAATCCTTATACTCTATTTTAAGTATTATCAGAACAATTGTGAACATTTAGTCAGTTGAACTTATGTCAAGTACAAATAGAACCATTAAACCATGGGTGGAATAGATATGTCATATTATGCCAATATTATATATATGTTGCATTATTTCATATAATAATCAAAATGTGCATTCTAACATCTGGATTAATTTGAATAAGCTACTTTTATGAATGTCTTTTGCATGATAACTAATCCTGCCAGGAAGTAGGAGTTGCTGGGAGTGGTCGACAGCATTGAAGGAGGACGTTAAAGACCAGCTTCGAACGGATAAGCCATTATGGCATCAAAAGACATGGCTACCACAAATTAGGAGCCATTGTTTCAAATATGCATGAATGTAGCTCTGCTATATTCCCTCTGAATTTCCAGCATGTTGACTTGGTCACCCAGACTTCATTGCATATGTCGTGGGCTGTTGTGTTTCCTATTTTTTCTCTTTGGTGCGGTTTTAGTTAGTTAGTTCATTTTTTTGTTTCAGAATAAGAAATTAAATCCTCTATTTATAGGGATGAGATTGATAGTTTGTAAGTTGGAATATTTTTGGAAATACAATGTTCTGATTGTATCTTGCACAGCAAGTTCATTTTCAGTTTCATGTATCATTCGCATGTAATCAGTTTTGAAAGATAATGAAGTAACTTTTGGTTCATATTTTGTGTTCATAGATTAGCAGAAGTCGACCAGGGGGGCCCACTTGGTAGGTGGATTAGAGTAGAAGTAGAATAGATTTACTTTCTGCATTTCTAGCATTCTAGATATAAGATTACAGTTTCTTCCTGCAGCATTGTACTTTGTGAATATTCTTGCATCACCTGCAAGGATAGTTATAGTGAATTCTCTACGTTGAAAGAATAAGTTTAAGTAGATTTTGCAAGTTGTAGCACTCATTTTAGTAAGGAGTAAGTGTGTTTCCTTTCCTGCAACCTTAGTATAGATTCCTTTCATGTACTTTACTTTCCTGCAGCATATGTAGAGTGACTTTTTAAGGAACTTAGTGCACATATTGTGTTGTACCATTTCAAGTATACGTCTTTGGGTTGACAAACTAAATGCACCTCATGGTGGGAGAAGTGATCCTTAGATTGAATAAACTATTCCTAAGAGAGGATTTGGGCATGATTACTAAGCACCTATTGTGAGGCGGTTCATTTCTGGCACCGCTGCCGGGGATGGTGTCAAGCTAAGAAACTTTCTAAGTCATTTTTCATTCTTTTAGCTAGTTAGTGGTTTGTGGTCCTATATTTTCTTCACCAGTGTGAAGAACTCATTTGCATACATCAAAGGGGAAGAAGAAGAAGAGACGAATATGGCAGATTTCTTCCAGGAGAACCTGCAAATTTGAATGAGCAAGCTGAAGAAGTTAAGTTGCCTTTTGTTGACGCAAGTCCTGAGTTTCCTGCAGCATCTTCCGCTAGAGAAGAACCTTTTGATATAAGTGGTTTTCGGCCTTTTGCTGAAATCTTGGCCAGCTTTCTTGATAATTCTGACCCAAACACACTTTCTGTTAACAATCTTGTCACTAATATTCCTTTCCAACGGCAACACCAACTCCCAATACCTCCAGTAATGGCACAACCTACTTTCCTATTTCCTCTACCGAGCCTTATAAACAATGCCAATCCCAAAAATATACCCTCTGCTGCACTTCCAAAGTTTTATGGGCTGATAACCGAAGATCCTGACACATTTTTGTTTGAGTTTGACATCCTTTGTCATAGCTTTGACTATAACATTGATGCCCATAAACTCAAGTTGTTTCCAGCAACACTAAAGAAGTTGACCTTATGATGGTTCATGGGCCTAGGAGCAAATGCAGCAGGCACATGGTATGAGATGCAAACTCTGTTTTTGCAGAAATACAAAGAATATTGCAAGGGGAGTGACCCGAGGGGAGATGAAATTTTTAGAATTTTTCTGAAGGAGGATGAAAATTTGGAGGACTATGTTTCACATTTTTTATACACCATGCAGAAGAATCCCCAACATGTTCTGGCGGAGGATTCACAGAAACTAGTCTTCTTGAGAGGAGTGAACGAAAGTTGTTTGGAAGCATTGCACCTGATGGCTGGTGGGGACATATCCCAATTTTCTTGGGATGACCTCAAGAAAATCTATCTCAACTACTCCAGATCAACTAGGAAGAAAAGCAGAGGATATCGGTCTACAGTCATTAAAGGGATCAGTTCAGGAGTTTCTAAGTTGGAGATATCTAATTTGCTAGCAAATTTCAAGCAAGACATCATTAATGATGTTGCTACGCATCTCAACACCATGACTACTAAGAAGAAACATGTAGATGCCAAATTGTAGTTAGCTGAGTACTATCCACATTGTTGTAAACAAAAGAAAGACTGCGGATGCAAGCTGGTGGCGAACTTGAAAAATCAACGTTTGCCTAATGAGTACATGAAGATAGAAGGAGACAAAGAGCAAGTGTTCTTCATTGCTCAATGTCGACCATGGGCTTCAAGACAAGGTATGCCTCAGGACCCATTACAATTTTCAAATCCTTACAATAGTCAATGGCAAAACCAAAGTTATCAAAATACTCCTCAGTACTCTCAGCCAGCCTGGAATAACCAATGGCTAAACCAGCATAACCAATGGCAACCACTGCAAGGAAATTGGAAAAAAAATAACCAATGGAGGGGGCCTCCACAATGGCCTAACCAAAATCTGATTTTTCCACAACTGCCACCACCAGTCCCACCTCCTGCAATAATGCCACCTCCTGCAGCCACTAGCCCCAATCCAAAGCAAACCCAATTTCCTACTCAGCTGCAACCAAATCCAAATAGAAAGCAACAGCAGTAGCCAATGTATACCACTGATACACAGTAGTATCCTACCTATTCTCTAGAGATATCTGATATCCATTTGAGGTCAGGTACTACTCTACCTACACCCGAACATCCTATTATCATAGAAGCTATAGACACTCCTGCAGCATCAGCACCTCTTTCAGAAGCTACATTACAAAATACCACCCAATCAACTCAAAAATCTAGCAAAACTGATATTGAAACCTTAGTTGACCCTCCTTTTCCACAAAGGCTCACAATAGAAAAGCTTATATCCCAAGAAGAAATGCTTTTTGACATTCTTGAGCAACTGAAGAATATGCACATCCAAATACCTCTGTTTCAAGCTATCAAAGATGTTCCTATCTATGGGAAATCTATTAAGGACGCATGCCTTAAAAAGCCTAGAAGGAAAAAGGACCCTCAAACAGTTCATGTAATAGGGCAACTTGCTAATATCATGTTGGGCAAGGTAGTTATACCCAAGTATTCAGACCCTGGAAGTCCAGAAGTAGATTTGATAATTAAAGGACAATCTGTTAAAAATGCTTTAGTTGATTTGGGAGTAGCCATAAATGTAATGACTAAAGATACAATGCACAGACTAAGTATAGAGGGTTTGAGAACAAAATCAACAGTATTATAACTTATTGATAGTTCAAAAGTCACTTCAGATGGTCTTATAGAAGATGTGGTAGTCACCTTAGACTCATGGGAATACCCTGCAGATTTTCTCATCTTATCACCAAAAGTAAACTTTGTTAGCTATCCAATCATCTTGGGGAGACCTTGGTTAGCCACCACTGATGCAAAAATTAACTGCAGATTAGGAAGTATGACAATTTCAAATGGTCAGGCACTAAAGAAGTTAGCACTCTATCCTCTTGCCCAGCCTCAGCCAGACTTGAGAGATCCTATTTGGCCAAAACTAGGGGATGAAGGAGAAGAGGTCAACTCTGTTGCTCAGCTTATGATGATGCATAGACAGTCTTTTCTGAAAATGAAAGAGGAAGATGATGTAATATAGAGTATTCTTACCAATGAGTGTATAGTAGCAAAAGATATTTATGAAAGTGCTATTCTGCAGCTTTGTACCTATGAAGACTGTGTCTTTCTAGCAAGCTCTGAGATAATTAGCCAATTGTTACCATGTGAAGTAGATACAAGCCCAGTACCTGAGATGTCAATGGTAGAGCTAACAACTACAGTAGAAATTTCTCCAAGTCATAATCTCCATGTGAACAACAAGTTGCCACCCCCACAATTGGCATTGTTAACAAAACTCTTGCGTAAGCATGAGAAAGCATTTGCCTGGGATTATGGAGACATGCTAGGTTTGAACCCTAAATTATACACCCATAGGATCTACATTAATGATGGTATCTTACTACTACGCCAGCCTTAAAGAAGGATAAATCCGGCATTGAGAGAGATAGTCAAAAGTGAATTACAAAAATTACTAGATGATGGTTTCATCTATCCAATCTCTGATAGCAAGTGGGTATCACCTTTGTTCATTGTACCTAAAAAGGGGGGGAAATGAATATGTGTGGATTACAGAGAGTTGAATAATGCCACAAAGAAGGATCATTTTCCTTTACCCTTTATTGATCAAGTCCTAGACACTCTAGCCGGTAAGAAATATTTCTCCTTTCTGGATGGATACAGTGGTTACAACCAGATCAGCATAGCTCCAGAAGATCAGGAGAAGACTACATTCACATGCCCCTGGGGCACATATGCATATTTTGTATTACCATTTAGCTTATGCAATGCACCAGCTACTTTCCAGAGAGTTGTAATCAGCATCTTTGCTAACATGTCACATGACTGTATGGAGATATATATGGACGACTTTACTACATTTGGTGTCACCTTTGAGGAAGCCCTGAAGAATTTGGAAAGAGTACTAATCAGATGTCAGGAACACAACTTGTCTCTCAATAGTGAGATGTTTCATGATGATACAAGAAGGTGTAGTGCTGGGACATTTTATCTCCAAAGCTGGGATCTAGGTAGATCCTGCAAAAATAGAGGTAATCCTCACATTACCTATTCCTACAAAGAAAAAATAAGTTAGGTCTTTCCTAGAACATGTTGGCTACTATAGGAGGTTTATCCAAAATTTTAGTCAAATAGCTAGTCCTCTGTATACTTTGTTTACCAAAGAGGCCGAATTCAATTGGAAAAAGGAATGTAATGAATCCTTCCTGCAGCTTAAGAAACTGTTGACCACTGCACCCATACTTAGGGGTCCTGATTGGACTTTGTCATTTCACATTCATACAGATGCTTCAGACTATGCAATAGGTGTTGTCCTAGGACAAAAGTCTAGTAACCTAGAGAATGCAATTTACTACATTAGTAAAAGCCTCCATGGACCAGAATTAAACTATACAGTGACTGAGAAAGAATTACTAGCAGTAGTTTATTCTCTAAATAAATTTTGTCATGACATAACTGGCTATCCTATTTTTGTTCATACTGACCATGCAGCAATAAAATATCTCATGAACAAACCTGCTATCACAGGCAGGTTAGCAAGATGGCTTCTTCTTTTGCAGGAATTTGACATTATTGTAGTTGACAAGCCTGGCAAGGCAAATGTAGTAGATGATTATCTATCAAAATCCACCATACTGAAGAAGATACTACACTGATAGATGATGCATTTCCAGATGAGCATTTGTTTCATATTTCTGTCCAAAGTCTGTGGTATGCTGACATAGCTAATTGCCTTGCAGTAAACAAAATGCCAACACATTTTTCTTACAAGGATAGGACACTGCTTGTCAAGAAAAGCTTTAATTTCTCTTGGATTGATAACATGCTATTTTACACTGGACCTGATCAAGTAATGCACAGATGTGTGCGAGAAGATGAGATATATGACATTCTTCATGCCTGCCATAATGAACCGCGTGGGGGACACTTTGCAGCAAAAAGAACAACCCAAAAGATTTTAACAACCGGATATTATTGGCCTACACTTCACAAGGATGCAGCCAGCTATATAAGGAAATGTGACAAACGTCAGAGAATGGGCCGACCAACTAGATCTGATGAAATGCCATTACATCCACAGGTGGTGGTAACTGCATTTGACAAATGGGGCATGGACTTCATTTTTTCCAATAGATCCTCCATCCAGTGGGAAGTCTTACATCCCGGTGTGCACTGATTATTTGACCAAATGGGTCGAAGTAAAAGCTATGAAACATGTTCGAGACCATAAGGTTGTTGAATTTTTGTATGATGAGATTTTCACCAGATATAGAGTACCGAGAGAACTTGTAACTAACCAAGGTGCCCAATTCACTTCCAATCTAATAATAGAGCTCATGAAAGAATATACTATCAGACATAGGAAGTCAAGCCCTTATCACCCTCAAGCAAATGGATAGGCTGAAGTTACAAATTGGGAAATAGAAGCCATCTTAACAAAGAGAGTTCATTTGCATCGTCGGGACTGGAGTAGCAGATTAACAGAAGCCGTCTAGGCGTATAGAAAAACTTGGAAAACCACCACAGGGTTCACTCCATTTGAGTTGTTATATGGAAAAGCAGAAATGTTACCCATTGAATTTGAACACAAAACACTACGAACAACACTGGAGTTAAATATAGATCTTCCTGCAGCACAGAAGGAGTGATTACTGCATCTCAATTCCTTAGATGAAATGTGCAAATCTGCACTGGAGAGAACTGAAATAGTCCAGAAACAAAGGAAGAAATGGCATGACTCACATATTAAGAACAAACAGTTTCAAGTTGGCGATTGGGCATTGCTATACGATTCAAGATTCAAAGAAATACCAGGCAAATTGTAGACAAGATGGCTGGGGCCATATGAAATAAGCCATGTCTTCACAAATGGAGTCGTCCAGTTGACCACAATTGACCCAGTGCAATTCAAACTATTAGTCAATGGACATCGGCTAAAGTTGTATCACCAACCTCAAACAAAAGAAGACTTCCTGCAGCAATTCCAACAACAAATTTCAAATGAGCAACAGGTAACACTTCCTCCAGCCAAGGGTGCAAACCTTCTTCCTGCAGCTCTTCATTAAAATTCCATCCAGCACGCCCATAATAAAAACTTTGTGTTTACATGAAGTACATTCCTTCATTCACTTTCTACTTCTTCTTTACAACTCATCTCATTTCTTTAATCTACCACCCACCTGCCCTCCACGTCATCAAAATTATCCTTTCTTTGCTTTCAATAAGAGCCGAAGTACGCTGAAGCACACCACCGCAACTTTCATTCCACTCACACCACCTTCTAATGGCACATGCAAAGATCGAATGACAGGTACAAGATTTTCAATTTTTTTCCATTTTTAGTGCATAGATTTCGATGATTATATCTAGTACTGCAATACATATATCATTACGGCATTAAGCCAGTTCCATTCCTCGTGCCATGTGTGCCAAGTCTACCAAGTGTGGACACTTGTCAATATTACTTAGGGGGAGGGAAGTGTATTAATTCCAAATTGTCATTTCTATTTATGTCTAAAAGATTTTGTCACCTCAAATCTGTACTTAGCCTTGTCTCATTAAAGTTCTAAGTGCTATATCGCACAATTGTTATACCTTTATTCCCGAATCCTCCATGATTGTCAGAGTTTATGTGACTTATAATTAATTTAAGTGGAAAATCGCAGTAAAGACTATAATTTCTCTTGATAAAATATATCACTATTTCATACTAAGTATAACAGAGGAATTCAGAAGGAAGCCCATAGTTTTTCAAAAATGAGCAGTCTGATATTCAAGGAACAAGGCATTTATCTTCTACAAGGGCAGACAAATTGAAAATTGGCAAGCACAGATGAGAGGCCATTTATAGAGACATGAGCCGGTAGTACATGGTGTGCTACTTTCAGATGTTGAAGTGGTAAGAAGATTCAATGCATGTGGCTGGCTAGGATACTTCTTAAGGTTAACAGAATTTGATGAGGACTCAGTAGCTAAATTCTTGTGTACATTCGAAGAAGGGCAAGAAACTGTGTGGGGATTAACAGTGGTCACAATAGACGAGCGGATAGCAGAAGTTACTAGATTACCAGTGGTTGGGGAACATTACCCCAATGTACATGATGCCAGATCAGCTAGGGCCCAGTTTACCCTACCAGGTGACCCTCCATTGGAAATTATCAAACAAGGGTGCAAAAGAATTTCTATCCCTCCGCCGTATGATGAGTTGGATATGCATATCATCATGTATTTTACATGTGAAGGGAGATTTTCCAATTTGTACGCACATCATTTCAAATTACTGAGTTATGTAAGGCATAATCTACCAGTAAATGTCCCAAATTTCTTGTACAATATGTTATGCATTAGTGCTGAGGAGACCCAAAAAGGGAATGCAAATTTTGTCACCCACCATGCCCTAGTTAAATTATTAATAGAAAGATCACTTAGAGATGCCTCTCCCATGACATGGTTGGAGTTTGTCAAGCACAAAACCCTGTAACCACAGGTTAACCCTAATGTACAAATTGGTCATGATAATGCAATACCAACTGACCCAGCCGTTGAACAAGATACCCAAGAGGCAGAAACCATAAATCTTCAAGAAAATGTGCCTTTTACCTGCTCATGAGAGAAATGTACCTACTTCTTCTCGAACCAAAGGAAAACAAAAATTAGAGGAAGAACCTTCAGTTCCTGCAGCCAAACCAAAAATCCCTACTTCGAAGGGGAAGAAAAGGAAGTCGGTTCCTATAGCAGTGGTTCCTGCAGCAGAGAAACCGAAGAAGGCTACTAAGAAAAAGGCTATAGAAATTGCAGAAACCCCTATGCGAAGGAGTCCTAGAATGAGAGGAAATCTCCCTGGAGCATCCTACAAAATCCAACCCAATTCTCCTTTGCAATTTGATGAACAACCCAATGAGAAAACTATTCTAGATGATTCCCCAAATCAGTCTGCAGTTCCAGACTTTCCTCCGCATTCAACAGAAATTTATGAAGCTGAACATGATGTTTACCAAAATAGTCCCCAAGAAATCCATCAAGATATTCCAAACATTAACGAGGAGAATGCCTTTGTAATCCATCATTCAGCCTATGCAAAAATTGCCTTAGTTCCCTACAACAGAACTTGGTTAATAAGTTTCTTAGAGCAATCTTGGAAGGAACAGAGGAGGCAAATAAATCAGGCAGAAGATTGTGGCCCAATCACCTTGCAAACGCTTCTCTTTGGATTGCATAATAAGTGTGTTCTAACAACAACTTTATGGGGAGAGGAGAAGAAGAAACTGAAAATAATAATAACAAAGCAAGGGGAAGAAATTGAAGAATTGAAAGAACAATTGGCAAAGCAAAAACAAAAGATGGATCATGCCCTCAAATTGGCTGGTCAAATAATTGCATGTAGGCCACCTCCTAGGGTTTATACCATCTGTTTGAAATAACAGTTCCTCTTGTTCCAGCTAATGATGACCATTAAAGATATAGACTCTGAGTTCAAGTCAGCCCAAGAATTTTATGGCCTCTACCAGACTCTTCCCTCGTGGCAGCAAAATCTACTTTGTGAACTATACATGCATAACTTCATTATCCCAGCTGAGACTAAGTGGAATCCTCTACTCTACATAGGGGATATACACCTAAGGGCATTAATGTCATGGATGCATAATGAAGCCAACTATGATAGACAGTTGGAAAACTATAGGGAATAGGAGAAAACAAAGTCATTACCATTAAGAGCAGAAAGCAGCAAACCAGATATACTCCTCAGAGATTGGCTCAATTTGACTTATGGAAAAATTAAGGAGGAAACAAGGGATAAAATTTTTAGGATTCGTACAGATGTCTATGCAGAATATGATGGTTTGTCTTACTTTGTCTTCCAAAGAGCCCTGGCTAGAACCAGAAGCAGATGGGGTAGGTTATCCGAAGCATTGAAGAAATATGAGCCACACAGTCCTATCAACCTCCAAGCAGCTATTCAAAGAGCACCAAAATACATGTAGCTAGGAAGGCAAACTAGACAGGAACTCTGGTGTCCACTCACCATGCAGCCACCAATGCTCCTCTAGCCCCTGTATGACATCAATACTGACAGACTTGACCAACTGCAGGAAAATCACAAAGCAGATGTCTAGGAGAAAACAAGGGGGTTCTACTACACCTTCAAAAACCAAAGGAGAGGGAGAACAGAGGTTGGAGATTTCAAAGCAACTACCAGAAGATGTAATGCTTGAGGATAAGCATTCAGCTTGTCAAGGGGCAAATGATGAGACCGTTTTACTATCTCCATTATATTAATCCGTATACTCTATTTTTAAGTATTATCAGAATAATTGTGAACTTTTAGTCAGTTGAACTTATGTCAAGTACAGATAGAACCATTAAACCATGGGTGGAATAGATATGTCATATTATGCCAATATTATATA
>MU226632.1:1753608-1766209 GCA_018584345.1 Thuja plicata
TAAATGATTGAATTAAATAAATCCTAATTTCTTTCAACTCAATTTGATCAACCAATGAGAATTGAGGATCTTGTCTTCTTGTCCCACCCTTTGAGGGCAACCATTTAAATGGTCCCCCCATTTGAAATCATTTGAGGGATCAAACTGAACCAAGGATTGACCCATGGTCAATTCACTCTACCTCCTACCCTTGGGAATTTGCTATAAATATAAGCCATTTTGTATGCATTTCATATCCTAAAAATTCGAATGCATAGCATCCTTGTTATAGGCAATTTGTGAGCAATTGAGAGCATAGTGAGCATTTGCATAGCATTTTGATCATTTGGAGAAGCAAACTGTTGATTTGAAAGTAATATCATGAGCATTTGAGTTTGAATTTCATATCATTTGAGAGATTTGAGCTAGATTTAAGTATTTTTGTTATCAATTTCTCATTCTAGGATTGTCCTTGAGAGAGAGATTAAGGCTGAGAGCTCTTTCAACAAAGCTTAGATAGAGAACCATGAGATGTCATGGATTTAATTGTAATTCTTAGGCTAATTTGTCATTTTCTTTCCATAGAATTGTAGTTTTGAATCCTAATTTCATGAAGGTGTAATTTCTCACATAGTAGCAATATCATAATTTGACTTGTTGTGGAATGTATCTCTTACTTATCAATTGGTGAGCTCAAGGGGGTTTCTAATGAATGGTTCATAAGGCACAACACTTGTTAAAGGTTTTGCAAATGAGGTTGCAAGAAAAGTGAGCTTAACCATGGAGGAAACTTTGTAGTTAAGAGCGCTTGAACTAGTGTAGTAATGGGATGGGTGACCTCCTAGGAAGTTCCGGTGCTTCACCTCTATGAGCATCACCTAGATGCAATGAATGTTAAGTGTTTCATTCATTCTAATGAGAGATGGGTTCTTGTGAAAAAAGGGTCAATGAATTTGACTCAAAAAACTACACAGTTGAATCCTAATAGCAATATCATAATTTGATGGTTATCATAAATTTAATATATTTAAAATAAATATTATAAAAAACTCTTTTAATTTAAACAAAAATTAACAAAAATAAAATCTTCAAATTTTTAAAATAATAAATAAAAAATTGTTAATTAATTAAGAGAATACAAAAATTATAAATAAAATAAATTTTAAATAGGATAAAATAAATCAAAGATAGAGATGATAACAAAAAGACAAAATAAAAGTGGTAAAAATATATATAAGAAGATAGTGTCTAATCCGAGAGAGAGAGAGAGAGAGAGAGAGAGAGAGAGAGAGAGAGAGAGAGAGAGAGAGAGAGAGAGAGAGAGAGAGAGAGCATATGCTTATCACAAGATTACAATTTCATTTTTTTATTTTTGACTTAGTCAAATAAGAAATGATTATTTTACAATATTTTTATTCTAAATAAAAATACAAAGAAGATACCCTTTTGAATTTCTAAGAATTTTCTTTAAAATTTTGAAAAATCTTAATTTGTGCCCTATAAAGCATAATTATGAAAAGCCCTAGTTGAGAAAGATCTTTTTTTTTTGCTAATTATTTGATCTACAAAATAAAAATGTAAAAAATAGACCCACTTTGAAATTTTGAGAGCTTTTCAAATATATATAAAAATTTCACAAAAATCATTGATTTATGACAAAAAAAAATATTTATAAAAATCATAAAATCATCATAACTCAATCAAAATTGATGATTTGAAAAACCATTAATTTGTGCCTTAAAAACATATATATAAAAAATCCTAGTTGATAAATATCTTTTTTTTTACTTATTAATTAACCTCAAATCCAAATTCACACTCATATTCACTCAATAAAGCGTAAGGTCCGCATAAAATCAAATGGCAAACAAAAATATTGTAGCAAAGGCCTTAGAGTGCTCTTTTGTTATATTAATGCTTGGTTGAATGTTTGATATAGAAGTTGCTTTCATAATTTTAGCGTAATGGTAGGATGACAGCTTGATAATGGATGCTTGATAATGCTTGTAATAATGGATGTTTGATAATGATAATGTGAGCTCTTGACAATACAATTTAGTGAAAATGAATAAGGAAGGGTTTTACTTATATTTTATCAATAGTGCAAATTAATTAGAAAGATCAATGCCAAAGGTTAGGACCTAAAATTAGTACAGAGTGCAAAGTAATTAGAAAGATCAATGCCAAAGGTTAGGACCTAAAATTAGTACAAGGATTGATAAAGCGGGGGAATTAAAAAAAAAATTATAAATTATTTAAAATTTATTTTTTATTTTTCCAAGTGTCTGGTGGCATGATATACCCCAATAAGGCTACAAATGGGGGGTATTACAAAGTCAAGGCCCAAACTCGCGAGCACAAGCCCTATCACAACCGAAATTTGAACCTGGATAGGAACACCACCACCACCACTTAACCAACACACTAGTGAATCTCAATTATTTAATTTTTAAAAACGTATTAGTTACTTAAATGATTGTTTAAAATTATTTAGTTAAAATATATTAAAAACAAATTAACTAAATAATCTAATTAAATAAAATAATTATAAAGAATTAAAAGATGAATTAATTAAATTATGTAGTTATTATAAATGTAGAGAAAAAAAATATTAACATTGATTAAGTCATTTTACAAGATGATGACTACTCTAGATGCCTATATTAACTCAAGATGACCACTCTTAGGGCATGTCCCCATGCAGTTGCTTAGCTTATTGTGTAGCTGGTGGCCCCATGATTATCAAATTTGGTTGCTTATTTTTTTAGCAGACATCATAAATAGCATGTTTAAATAGAATATTAATAATAAATTTTGTAGATAATATTTAGAGAAAAAATAGAAACAAATTTAAAAAAAAAATCAATTTGTGGAGCCAAATATGATTTTTCCTTATTTTTTCTCAATAAATAGCACATGCTTATTTCAGCCCCCCCCTACCCCCACCCTTTTTCCAAGTTTATTTCCAATTTATCGGAAGAGAACACTCTCACTTCTTAAAAACTACTATAAATTAAACATGAATGAGGACATAGGGTTAGGTGTATATTAACCCCAAAAATAAATATATATTTGATGAATTATAACCATCCTACAATACATATACATGCAAACAATAGAAAACATTTTACTTTACTTGTTTGTTCAATGGTATATAATTATTTGTATTTTTTCTTTTCTAATAAAAATTACAAGTTTATTAACATGTTATATGTTTAAAAAAAATATTAATAATCAAATGATAAACTTTTGAAACAGTCAAATTCTAAGGTCTCAACCCCATGACTAATTGGTTTCTGTGCCACAGATTAACGCGGTCCGCCTCTCAATCATCTAGACTCGAAAAATTGTCACGCCCCGTAACTCATACGCGTGACACGTCATCATTAGGATGCAAATCTCGTAGCCAACCACAATGGACACTAAAAGATGACGCAGTGGCAAACAACAACGTTCAAACAAAGATCCTACTTCATTTGGAAAGCAATCAGAAAACATTTTGTTCGTTCCACCACTTCTTAAGCATCTTCTGACCTATCTACTTTCAAAAAAATTGTCTAATAATCACAGAAACTCTCTGTTTGCACCTCATACCCTTAACAACAATGCTCTACAATAGATTCCCAGAAATGCGCTATACTATAAGATCCTCTTAAAGTCTAAAAATGAAAAGATATAATCCCCATATATGATATAGTAACTGAGAACAAGGTTTGCAATGAAACACAGGACATCGTTAAATTTATTATGGTAGAAACTTGTACTTTCAAGCTACGTAATTTGGATGCTCTAGAGTCAACAAACCTTTAGAGCAAGGTTAGCAGTGAATGCAAAGAAAAAGGGAGTTCAAGTTTGCTTGGTTGATCAGCTTCATTTGAACGTCCCCTTGAATTCAATAATGACAATTTGACCGATAAACTTGAAAGCCAGATTTACACATCCTTACTGTTAAGTTGTTTGAGCTGCATAATGGTACCACTAATCTTCACTTGGTTGCTCAAGCAGGCACATGCCTTTCCACTTCATGATCAAAGAACTAGAATGAGGGCATTATGCAGCCACTAATCTTCACTTATATGGTTGCTCAAGCAGGCACATGCCTTTCCACTTCATGATCAAAGATCTAGAATGAGGGCATAAATTTAGTAAATCAAAACCCTTAAACACTAATGTTTGTAGTAAATAGCATTAGTATTGACATACAAATTGCTGAATCAAACAGTTTTAATAAGAAGGATTGCATCTTATTGTCTTCTTGAAAGCAAAAGAATACATGTCCTGATGTTGGCATCACTTTCACTACCATCACAGCTGCCAACTGTCTCCCAGTTCTCGGACTTGTCTATCAACTTTATTAAGACTGGATTTCAAACAAATCTCAGTACCGATATCAAGATAGAAATGCTATAACAAAACAATCTAAACTGCCTGACAACAACAGACTGAATGACGTCCAGCAAACAACAGCATGTGCAGTTAATTGAAGTTAACACACTACGACAACATATGTTGAAATTTACACTACAAAATCAAACTTTTCAAGTTCAGGGCATTCTTGGGACTGACACATTTTTGTCCCATCCAGTGCCATCACCTCCCGCTGCATAGCACAGCCTCTAGTTAAAAAGGATGAACTCTGATCCTACAAGATGAATTTTACAAAAAAATGGATTAGACTATACGACTCAATTCCATAGCAAGTGTAAAATTGGCAATTAGAAATAGAATTACAGAACTCCATATAACCACCAACTTATCGGACACAAATGTCAAATACTTATATATTGATGACGATCATAGTGAGTTGGTTCCAAAATGTAATCAAAGCCTCCAACATATTGTACATGCTATAATTATCAATCCACTGGCTAGAATTACACTTGTTCATGGCAATTATAATGGGTATTACCACCATAGACCCTTCAAACTAGAATTTCATAACGTATACTTCCACAGGATGAATGCATGAAAACTAAGTGGCCCATAAAAACTTTTCCTCCATCCATAAGTTTCTGCCTAATGTACTCCATTTAAATTTCGATGGATGCTAGAGGCTAAAACAATACATCCTTCAAAATGCAATATTTTCAAGGGCTGTAGAGTTATAAACTTGCAATGAGCCAAAATAGGCAATATACATAATGGCCCTAAGCCAGTCTCTCTTTCCAACCTCAATTCTGTATCAAACTCCAAATTGCCAGCACTAATTTCCAGGTAAATAAGGTGAACAGAATATTGGAATTGCAAAAACATTTGGAAAAATAAATTTATGGTGCAGTATACACATGTAAACTGAAAGCCCAAGATTACAGAATACTATACAACAGAGGCAGCAGAACATACTGTTATACAACAATTCAAGAACACTGTCTTGAACGTGATAGATCCTATAAAAGATTTACAGTAAATTGACATATCTTCTAGTGCTACAATCAGGATGCTACCTGTTTTTTGCATATCCAATGGATCCTAACCTGATCAGTGATATGCATTCTGTATTCTCTCCGTCCCAATCTGTGACTTTTTCATTAAATATTCTCACACTCTTCAGATGCTTCCAAGTTTGATAATAGTAAACAACAAAACCATCAGGAATAGAATGATCTCTTATCTGTAATTTTCTGCCAATGTACTATTTAGCAGTATCCAGAAAGAGAACATCATGCTGTTCATTTCCTCAGCCCTTGTCCAACTAAGAAAACGTTTTGTCTGAATTCACTTCTTATCCCATACAATGAGAAGAAAGCTTCAATGTGACCTGCAAAATATTTTTATATAAAAAATGTGTCATCTCAACAAATTTCCACATTTCACAGCCTATATTTAAATTATGGCACACGCTCTTCCAATTGTCTAAAAAGCCTAACAGCTTTCTGTTGCAGTGATGAGACCCTGCTAGTGCAAAGAGCTGTCAAAGACATCTTAACCATTTTCCCATACATATCTTTCATGCCTGAATGCCTGAGAATCACTTCCAATAGATCAATACATTTTTCAGAGCAGGCATGAGAGTTAGACTGGATCAATGGAAATAAATTATCAATGGCTTTGCACTTATCCAAGATTTGTATACCGTGCTCTGGCATGCTTTCCTCTACCATTAATAAATCCAAAGCTTGCAACCCAGCTAAAGCAACTTCTGGATTTTGATCCTTCAGCATCTCTACAATATCCGGAACCACTCCAGCCTCAACAATGCAATCCTTCGAACTACATTTTCCTTTGTGTAGCTTGCAGGTCACAGAAGTTTTCCTCGATAAATTGAAACTCCACCTATGAGGTTCTCTATTTAGTCTTGCAGTGCTTTTAGATATGTTTTCCAGGAACTTGCATGATAATATTTTGGCTTCTGCAGTTCCAGACCTTAGCACTTGTTTCAAACATAAAATAGGACACAACTGAATCAACAACCGTTGTGTTTGGATGTCAACTGAATCAGTTAACCTTACTAAAAATCCCAAGGCATTAGCTTGGCCTTCCCTGTTTTCCCCGCACACGATCTTAACTAATGCTGGGAGCACATTCTCAGTGGCCACGAGCTTATTCAAGTTATTTTCAGATAGTTGAATGTATGACAAAATTCCTGTTGCAGCTGCTTGGACGCTTCCCTCAAATACCTCATTTTTTATTCCATGCAGCAGCACTTTCAAACAGTCATCATCCTGCTCCACAATAGACATGGTACTTGGATTCTTTCTGCACATTGAAAATACCAGTTGTATAGCTTGATGTTGCAAGGGAGGCTTGGCCATTTTGATAAAAGCCAGAATGGTTTGAAGGCTATTATCATTGTCCTGAATCAATCCCGCAACATCATTGGCATCTGAAGCTTCCGTCAAAGATAACAGCACCTTCATTGCATTTTCTGCAATTGGTAATTCACAGAAAGTTAGAATTCCCATAATGACTTCAACAAGCTTGCATGCTTCCATTGGTGTCTTGTCATCACAGAGAAGAAAAGATGTTCCGTGCTCCATAGTTAAATCTGCTAGAATAGCTGTAGCTTTGACTTTCATATTCAAATTAGGCTTCTCTAAGAAGCAAAGTAGCAAAGGAATCCCTCCAGCTTCTGCAAAACATTTTTTAGAATTTGCATGCAAAGAGAACTTGTGTAAAGCCTCAAGAGCTGCATGCTCTAAACTAAACTTTCCGGACTTCAGCATACCCACCAAAGCATCAATTACATTTTGTTGAATCAAGGCCTCTCTTCTGTTGTCATCAAGCTGCAATTGTGCAAGCATTTTGACCATTGCCAATTTGGATTCCTCTGTACCTGAAAAATTAAGTTATACACAAAGGAACATTCAGGTATCTGCTTCTTCTATTTTAACTTTAAGTATCCTTTTTGCTAATCAAATTCTGAAGCCAATCCTAAATGCCAAGTCCATGACAAGAAGTATCTTGCATCAATACAAATAGAAGAAACATACATTATGGCAAAAAAAACTAATAAATAAATAAATTGACATGAAGCCTGTAAGTTAAAAGAAGAGTTTCTCAATGAAATTTTCACAGACCTACCTTGTAGGACTCGGTTACTAAGCTCAAAAATCTTGCCAAGGATTTCAGTTTCATATGATTTATCATAACCATTAAACAAACTCAACAAAAAAGTTAACATTTTCCCATTTTCCACAGATCGGGCTCAGACATCTAATAAGCACCTGCTGAAGATATTGTATGTCAAAAGGAGAGGGAAGAGGTGATTAAGGAAATTTGAGCATGCACTCAACAACCTCCTGTAATTTGGACCTATATTGTTTTTTTTTTGGTACGTGAAGGGTATCCAAGCGGCCCAACCCAGCAACCCAACCTGCCTTACCTTGGGCTTACATATTACAAAGTTGGGGTCAAGGAAGGGGCGAGCGGAGTTGGACCTATACTGTTAAGGCATCACTAGATTGTCTGTCCAGTCAAATGTAACCACGATTTTCTTCCTATTCTTATGCTTATTCTTTGTTGAGTCACCAGTATATGTAAATGTCATTTCTGATAGTTTTCCATCAGCATTGGACATCGTTATTGATGATTTTCACTTTTTGAGTGGAGACTTGAATTCACTGCTTCAGGAGTGCTGCTAAGTGTTTCATCGTTCAATCAATCAAAGAAAATACTCAAGTAATTACAATTTACAAATTATTGATAGATATTTAAATTTAATTTTAGGCTTTAGTATTAGTTTGAAAATCGCACAAATCCCTGGGAATTCCTATTTAAACCTTCCAATTTATTTTCCTAATCCACATCAAATACTTTTTCTAACGTTAGACTTCACTAAAAATTGAAAGGTCTTTAAATCAAATTTTGGTTAGAGGCACTTGATATTTTATTAACTTAGGCAATATCATAGAGTTCTCACCAGATAATATTTCTTTTACTCACTGGACAGAAACAAATCTACTTTTTGCTCATCAATTTCAAAAAATAGAGAAAATGTTGGTGAATTTGTGACTGGTAACCATCCTCAAATATTGGATAGAAACTTGAGAACAGAAATCTTATCAAAGCCAGGTTGAACAAATTCTTTTAGGAGTATATTAACCAGTAACTGAATTGACTCTCAAAATTGAAGTTAAATTCTCGAAGAGGCTAAATCTAATTGCACCTCTACATTCAAAATGTTTTTAGAAGGGATGATTATCACTAGCATTGTACAACAAAGTACATAAATCATAAAGAAAAAATAGTTCCATGTACCTGTACAAAGGCAGTGGGCAAAGGATTTGCACCAATTAAACTGAACCATTGATCTAATGTTTCCTTCATTATAAGAGCTTACATCATAAGAGAGCTCATTGAGAATACTCTCAATATCCATCGTCAACTCTGGATGATTGCCCCTAATTAAAATTGTAACAAGTGTCAAAATAGCACCACGTTGTTGGCCTAGCTGCTCCAGGATATTCTTATTTTTCGTCAACTCTGACAAGAGGTTTATAGCAGCCCTTGTGAGGTCAGGGCTCAAGTCATTGAATAGGCATTTAATGATCTGACTAAGCCCCTTGGCTTCAGCTAGTTTTTCCTGGTTATAAATCACAACATGAGTGTCAGAAGACTCACAACATACATACAGACAAGTCCTACCAATTAAGAAAGTAGAATCTAGATCAGAATTTAGTTACAAGAACAAAAAATACAATGAAAAATTCTGACCTTCCCATGGTTATTGTCTTGTACAACTGCCATTAAAACTGAGAAACAAAGTACCTTCAATTCATTATCATTAGGCTTCAAAGCCCCCACTATTAATGGGAGTAAAGATTCAAAAATTATCCAGTTTTTATCATTCGTACTCTCTTTGCAGAGTTCTGACAGATCAACAAGCGCTCTTTTTTGCTCGGCACATAATTTTGTCTCCAACTTTATCTTTGCCTTCAAAATCCTTGCCACATAGTTCTGCTGCCTCCAGAGATTTATAGTGCAGTACAAGGCTTGATTTGGTATAAGAGTGGAATTCTGGAGAACCATACCAGTAATAGGATCCTTTGGCTCACCTCTTGCAAACTCGCGCTCAATTGCTTCCCTCTCAAAAGTATTATTACTTGAGATCAAAACTGGATCATTCATCACTTTCCCTGTGAGAGGACACTTAAAATGTGAATATGGCTCATGAGTAATGAAATTCTCCCGAGACCTGCTAACCGCTCTCCTCAATTCTAGGAAACGCTTGCGGGAGGTTTCCAATGCCATCTCAGCATCTGCTTGAGAAAGAAGAGCCATGACCTGCTGCATATACTGGACATCCTGGAGCTCTTTTTCCCTTTCAGCTTCCTCAATATCCCTCTTGAACTTATAAAGTTCAGTAGATATATAGCTAGGGCTTTGCCCAACACTCTGAGAATAAGGAAATTTATGTGCACAAATTTTACCAATTTAACATTTTAGTTAGTTTTTCCAAAAACATTCAACATTTTAGTTTTTTTTCAAAAACATTTCACATGTAAAGAAAATTCTTCTCCAGTTCTTTAGAACAAATTTTTTTGAGAACCCAACTTTTTTCTTTTATCACAAATAGACTCTTAAAACTATTAGAGAGATATTTTCAGATAATCACCAAATTTGACAAACTAAGAAATCACTATTGAAGAAGCTTCATAAAGAATTCTACGCATATGTATTTCCTTCTAATTTTCTCTACCTGTGAAAAGGCGATCCTTTCAAGAAGCTCTACAGCAACAGCCCGGTCAGCCCTACCTCTTTCACTTTCCATCGTCACTGTTTCTAAAACCCTCAGCATGTCCTCAGAAGCCCTGACCTCGGCATGAACCATCTGACTCTCCAATAAAGTTAGCTGATACTTGACTTCTTCATTAATTTGAACAGTGTAGAGGTCGAACATATTGAGGGTGTTCCCAATATCCCTGATGGACTGCTGAACCTCCTCGCAAATTCTCCGGCAATGCAAAACATTTGATATCCGAGACCTTTCTTTGTACTTTTTCACCAGAGTCTCAGCCTTGGTCACTTCATGTTTTAAACTATTCAATCCCCTAACTACACATGAATTCTCATCTATCGTCCGGGTATCCAATTTATGAAGAATAGATTGTATGGATGTTAAAAAGTTTGCCAGGACAATAAAACTCTTCTCGTTCAGAATATCCAGAGCTGCAACTGCTGTTTTAGTCAGCTGATTGGAAACTATGTTTACTAATAACCCCACGGGCACATATTCCACAAAGCCAATAGTCATCTTTGCAAACTGGTAAAACTCTAGAGATTACTTAGAAATTCCAGACTTCCGCTTCTCAAAACTCCCAGTTCTAAACTACTACAAAAAGGATTTTCTATAACGCTCCAATTCCTAACATTATAGCTCCGTCACTTCGTTTCATCAGCAAACCTTAGACTACAAACCTATAAATTCTAGGTGATTTCCAAGTGTTCGTGGCGGCAAAACCCCATTTGTCAACAAAAACGAAAATGACTCCCAAATAACCTTAATTGCTGCTTTTAAACTTTTTTTCTGCCAAGGTCGAACAAACCCACGACAGTAAAGCCCTAGAAAACTCCATCGGCTCATTTTCCAGCTTCTTCTATCATACAAAAAACCCCAAAGGCTAAATTTTTAAAGACTTCCGTAACTCTGCTCTTAAACAAAGCCTAGATTGCAAACCCTAGGTAGTAAACTTCAATTAATCCCAGATTTTCACAGTTTAAATCCACAAAACTAAACGAAGAAAAAGGTATTTTCGCATAAAAACACGTGAAGTTTTAGTCTTGTATAATAACTAATTATAAAGAGCTTGCTTACCTACCTATGAATTTGCAGCTGACATTTTGTGGGTGAGTGCGCAGATCTCCTCCACAGCAGGGTTGAGAAGAAAACAAGCGTTTACTTCTAAAAAGGAAGTACGCAATTTCTTAGCACTTCTATGACATTTTCGCGGAAGTTCAATTTAACTGCTGACCGAGAAGCTAATTTCTTGGATGTTAACGATATTATCTACTAACCTCTTTCATTAAAATATTTATATTTTGTCTGCCTCAATAAAACCGCGTACCTGTCATGTCTGAATTAGGACCAGTGCTGTCGCCGAAAATTTCTAGGAAACACATGTTAATTAGCCTCTTTAAACATTCTTTAGATTTGGTGTGTAATGGCTAATGTTGATAGGGGAGAGGACCGAGTAGTCGTTGAGGCTAACTTCGTGCACCTAGAATTCTTAAACTGTAAAGCAGATTTCCTTGATTATTTCGGTGCTTTTTCGTAGGTGAGTCGAGAGCTTAAAGCTAAGGTTTCAGCTTTTGGGTATTCGTGGATCTCTCTGTAGAGATCGTCGAGCGCAAAGTGGTCAAAAAGTGTCATTTCAAAAGTGGCGCCCAGTACCCGCCCCCAAACCCCCCCCAATAGGCGACAGTAAAATATTCAAAACATAATCACTTTAGACCCAATAACTGATAGCTATTGCACCCATGACCAAATTGTTTGCAATTTTGGTCCATTTAGGGGTGATTATAAAATAATCACTCTAACACTTTAATTGTTTGTGTCAACATCTTATTATAACCTTGTGTATATGGAATCCTTCAATCTGTTGGGAGCAAGCTCAAACATGCAAACATTAGCTGGTTAGCATCATGACAAGAAAAGCATGCAAGAGATCAAACTAACAACAAAGACACCAAATAACATCAGATTAAGCTAAAAATGAGTAAATAACATACACCCTAATTTACTCATTTTGATTTGCTTATTTAGATTATATGTGGGTGTGCTCTCTCAAACACACAATTTGCTATAGATCCCAATGCAAAAAATGCAATAATACTAGAAACAAGAAGAAAGATTCAAGAACTAGTTATGAAGAACTAGTCTCAAATCCCCTTCAAAATGATAATGTAAACCTACGCAAGTAAGGATGATATGAAAGTCTTATGAAAAAACTATGATTTATTTACCAATTAAAACCCTAACATGTGATTTCTAGATGATTTAAGCAAATGAAAATATAAACTAACATCTAAGAGCATTAGCATGAAAGCACAAATGAAAATTCTAAGACAATACTAGCATGATAACAATGCAAAATGAGA
Organism: Thuja plicata; assembly: GCA_018584345.1. Lineage (NCBI taxonomy): Eukaryota > Viridiplantae > Streptophyta > Pinopsida > Cupressales > Cupressaceae > Thuja > Thuja plicata. Next base: position 1,766,125 of record MU226632.1, read on the forward strand.
GATGAAAATATGAGAGGAGAAGGCCTCTATTTATAGAGTTTTTAGAGAGAGGAAGAGGCTTGGATGAAGTGGCACCTATGTGGCA
>MU226632.1:1779303-1812251 GCA_018584345.1 Thuja plicata
TCTATTTCCTCGGTTTACAGAGATTTCTTTGTTGTTGGGTACCTGATCAGGCCTTGTTGCCGGGACCCATTTCCTACTTTCTTAGCTGTGCTAGGTTAGCTTACCTCCTGAGCTTCGCTTAAGGGGGTGTGTTAGAGTAATCAGTTATTTATTACTCTTTTTCGCTTAAGCTTTCTCTTAGGTGCATATAATTAATACTTTATATTAATTATACTGCGCAACCTAGCCTTTATGTTTTTAGGGTTTGTTCACCTTTAAAGGTTGAACTCTATAATGCTTTTTCATTCACTTTTGGAAATAACATTTTTTCTCTCACTCCGCTGAGATTTTCCAAACCCTAGATTCTTCTCTCACAGGTTTCATTTCAGCTCTAGGTATTTTGCATGCAGGTGTTCTTGGCGTTCTGTGGATTTGCATGTTTTACAAATCCTACAATGTTGTCATATGTATTAGTACGTTTAACATATGACAACATGACTACTTATTCAAAGTATTGTTCAATGCCTGTGCATAACTGGTTTATCATTGTCTTGTGTTGTAATGTATACTGTGAATAAGTAGTCATGCATTCATAGACAATAATGACTATATGCATTACACATTGCACATTTCATTCCACTAAACAATGAGCGTTCGTATTTCTATTTTTCATTCACTGCTTCAAAACATTAAACCCATAACTTCACAAAAAATTACATTCGATATTAGACCCCAAAAAGTTGGCTACCACACCCATTGTAGTTGATTGCATTTAACTCTAGCAGAAGCATAGGGCAGCCACATCCAAAATGAGCTCCATTAGTTGTCCATAAAACTGGGAAAAGGAAAAGGACTGATGCTTCAAGTTCCAACACTCTCTCCACTGCTAGGAGTTGTTGTATGAGTCGGCGTGTTCTTAATTATATTTACTAGTTGGGCTAGTATTGCATTTCTATGGTCACCATTGTTTGACCCCTGTGAGGAGGATTGAGGGGCTTTCAATGCTTGTGCATTAATGGTTGCTAACGCTGGGGCTAGCGCATTGTAAATTTCAAGAAGTATAGGGTGTTGAGATGGAAGAGGTTTACTAGGAGTGCTAATTGTGATTTGTTCAGGTGTAAGGATTGTATCTTCAACAGAAGCATAGACTGTAATGCTTGTGCATTGGGCAGATGTATTTCCCTTGTTGGCTCTACATCTTGTAGGCATTTTTTGTTTCTCTTCTCTTGATTTCCTCAACTCTTCCTTTCGACGTGCCTTCTCCTCTGCCCTTTTTGCTTTCTCCTCGGCCCTTTTTTCTTTCTCTGCAGCATATCTCAATCTCTATTCAACTCTCTCTACCCTTAGAATATTAGTTGTTGCTGCATTTGCCTCTCTTTCTACTTTCCTTTCCCTTATCTGGTCCTTCTTTCATTGTGCATTCTCCTCCATTCGCTTCTTAATCTGATCTTGCTCTTCCATTTGTCCAACATAGTCATCAGATGTGAGTACCTGTGACTTTATACTTAGACGAAGCACCCCTGAGTGTCCACCACATGTACATTGTTGCATCTTTTGCACTTGTAAAATGAGGAATCTTCTAGCATCATTATTTGGTTGATCAATGTTTGTAGGATCTGTCGTACATGGCACAAAGTTAGTGTCACCATCATGACTTGCTTCAAGTACATCCTCACAAGTTTTGAGTATCCAACTCATCCCAATTTGATTCATTTGTGAAGTAGTGAATCATGTCTGTCGGGTCAACATGTGGTGGTGTTGGTAGTGAGAGGGAAACATCCTCCTTGACAGAGTTAATTGGTTGACCAATATTAGTGGCTGCCTCATGTAACCAATCAGGTATTGTAGCTAGAGTTGGTAAGCTCAACCCTTGTGCAACACTCTCTCCACCATTTTCAGTTGGTTTCTCATGGTTCAATGGGTGCTCTTGGTTGGCTGGGTGCACTTGGCCAACTGCATTTGGTGGTGCCCTTTGATTATGGTCACTGTACCATGCAACAAAATTATCTCTTTGCTCTTCACCATAGCCATTCAATTGCATAAATGCCTGAACCGTGATTGCCTCTGCAGCAACATCTACTATGGCTTCATGGTGTTTGTGATCTGAATATGTTGGAGCCTCATCATCATCTACAAAAAAACCCTCACTTAGCCTCATATCATGCACTAACGCATCCTTGTTCAAAGGCCATATACCTATCCTACAAAACCCACTAATTATATTAGCGGGAGCCAATGCCAGCTTGAATGCTTTGCTGGCCAGAGTTGCCAAATCTTCGCGACCAATTTCTAATTGAGGGTTATTGACCAACCACATGTTCCTATATTGTTTGAGGTATGTTTTGAAAGGTGAAAACACACTCACATCCAATGGTTGACACTTATGGCTGGTATGTGTAGGAAGTGTGAGAAGGTTTATTTCTAGATGTCTTGCTTGATCAATAGTATTAAACACCACATGACTGCCATGACCATGAAATATAAGAAGCACCTTGTTTGAGGGGTACACTCCACCAAAGATTTTTCTTGCAAAGTGTTCCAACCAATTCATAAATAGTTCCTTTGTCATCAATGTGTGTTCCTATATTGTCATGCACGCTCGTGGCCCACAATTGACAATGTAGTTTTTAATATGCCTCTTCGCTTTGAACAAGTAAAATCTGGGTATGCTCAAACTAGCAATGCTCGTACAGGCAAGGACAATGATCCACTCCCTAATTTTTGAGATTAGGCATGGGATAGATCTTGTTCCCCTATGTCCAATTACTCGCATACCACAGTTCCTTATATCTTGCACACCTGTTTCATCGCAGTTCCAAATTCTGCTAGACCCATAATTGTTAAGGTTGTATACACATTCCAAGTTGTCATAGAAACATGCTACGACACTAGGGTGAACCATTATAGCCATGTTTGTATCCAAACCTTCTAATGTTCTAATGGACAAGTCCTTATGGTGGTGTCTAAAACTGTGCCACCACGATCTGCCCGATATTCCATCCGTGAAAGGGGTAACCCTTCCTGTAGTAATCTGGGCAACAATCGACTGCAAGTGCCTAAATTCTAGCTCTTTCCCCATATCTGCCATGGACTTGCAACATTCCACAACTTCTTTAACCTCTTCAATAGTGAGGACTATTTTTGGGCCCTTACGCTTGGTCACTATTGTTCCCATTAGCCATTCCCACAAGATGGAAGTAGGTATGTGCCACTTCTTTGTTACACCCTTGATTGAAATCTCACTGTTTTCTACACTTGTAACAACAGCCTCCATGTTCTCTTATGTCCACTTTGATAATGGGGGTGGATCGACAACGTTACTTGTATTAACCTCCACTCCACTTCCTGTTGTTGCATCCACTTGTACATTGCCAGTAGGAACATCAACAGATTCTTGATGTACATCAACTTGTTCTATGTAGTGCACACCTAGAGTAACTCTAATAGTTCTTCTACCCCTCTTAATTATCCTTGTGTTTCACTTTCCTGCCATGCGATCCGCAACAGAATCTTGTTGTGCAACAGATTCTTGATTTGCATCCACTTGTTATGTTAACTGCACACCTTGAGCAATTGTATCAGTTATTCTACCAATGTTCATTGTCCTTGACTTTCACTTTCCTGTCATGCCTTTCTTCTATGAAAACAATGACAACATACCCAGGCTTACTTATTCAAAATAAGGATAACATGTTACGAACATATTTTATTTTCAAAATTTACTCAACGTAAGTGTACACTCACATATATATGTATATGGTGTATGTGTGCACATGAATAGAGAAATGTGCACATGTAAGTGTGTACTTATGTATGTACATGCATGTATGAAGTGCAAGTGAATACAATAACATTTTTTTGTTTAAAATGGGAGATGGATATAATAGAAATGCATACTATGGTGTCTTTAAAAAGACTTGAAATCATTGTCCAGTTATGTACACGCATTGAACAATAACCAACTCATGAAATCATTGTTACTTGTGATTGCAACATCACATGAAGCAGAGAAGAGGCAATAATACAACATCTTCTCATGATTAAATTTGATGAACTATAACTGATTGAATGTTTGAAGATGTTAAGTTGATGATCACCGAGCTACAGAAAGTTAATGCAAGACATTAAATCAGTTAATGTATTGTATTGTCATTCATGTCAACTTGATATACTTTGATTGGTCATATACATATTGTCAAAGGCTTCAAAGAACCAAAGAGATAAAGGTTATGTTATCAGTAATGCATAAAAGTTCAGTATACACCAAGTGACAGTGCACACCGATGGATAGAGAACCCCGAGAAGAGTCATAGTGTAAACTGAGAAAGATACCCGAGCAAGCATTACCGAGCAAAACCTAAGTGATACCCAAGAAGAACTAAAGGTCACAGTGTTTCCCGACGGACAGATAACCTCGACGAACAGAGATGCCTGAGGACAACTGAAGTCAAGACTAAGCAAATAAGGAGTTAAACACTGATCAGAACTGAAGTTCAGAAATGACAAAAGACTTAGCTGGCATGAGCAAAATATAAGAGTTAACTGATTGATTACTTTATTTTCATCGACCAGTTAAAAGCTAAAAATAAGAAGGAGATTTAAAGCATGTTTTATTCTAGTTGTCAAGAAGAAATCTACGGGATAAAACTAAAGCAAGCTTTAAAGCAAGAATGGCGATATTTGCGGATCATGTCAAGAACAAGAAAGACAAGGACTTAGAACTGGTGAAATCATGTCTATAAAAGAGACAAGCTAATTCACTATGACTAGAGGATGTTGAAGAGAATTCTGGTGAAGATATAAGTCTTCATATAGATCTAATCATACAAGCTGAAGAACATAGCTAATATTTTTGCAGACACCAAGCAACAGAGAAGCAACAACATTCACCAAGAAGAAAGAAGTGGAGCAAAGGAACAGAAGAGGACATTGATCATAAGAGGTATTATGAGCTTACAATAGATTTGAACATCTACAAGATTAAGTTGTATTTATGAACAGATCATATATTGTTTCAGTTTAACCATTGATTCAAAAAATCTCTTAACAAAGTAGGATCTAACCATCCTTTATATATTGAGATACATCCCAAGGAATATCAAAAGGTTTCTCATGAAGACAACATAGTGAATGTCAGATGTCAAGTGACAAACTATTAGTTTTAAATCCTCTAACAAGGTTGCACTTAACAGTGTGTTTGTAACCTTTAACAGGGTTGGTTCTTCACCGAGCTCACTTCTGAAGAGTGAAAATTTTGGGTTACCAGTCCTAAGTGGTTTTTCCCTTAACATGGTTTCCACTTTAAAAATCCATGTGTCAAATGTGTATATGGCTCATTGCTTTGATGTTTTTCTTTACACATTACTAAAACATGATTGATCGGTAAACACTATGTTATTTATTGTATTTCGGTAAAGGTTAAGAAAAGATAGACTGCTATTCGGTAAAGCTTAAGGAAAGGATAAAGAGTATAAACACTGAGTAGTATATACATATTAGATTCATACAAGGCATACATCTTGTAGGACTGAAAATAACTAGAGGTTTTATATTTGTGGTATAAAGTTTTGGGTTGATTTATTGGATTAATTTTTGAGGCCACTGATTCACCCCCCCCCCCCTAAGTTATTCTAACAATTGGTATCAGAGCTTGTGTGCTTAGAAAGGGAGTTTAAAGACTCAAGAAAAGGATCACAAGATGAGCAAAAGGGATGTGCCTAAGTTGAACAAGGACAACTTTGCATCATGGAAAACCAAGATAAGACTCCACCTATCAGGTATTGGAAATGATGTTACTCAATACTTAGATACTAAATTTGTTTTACCTACTAGACCTCCAACGGTTGATCAATTGAGAGAAAAGAATGAACACACTTCTATGATGATAGAACTTGCTTCCTCACTCTACGATGCTGAATTTGAAGATGTCAAATCATGCACCACTACAAAGCAAATGTGGGACAAATTGAAGATAGTACATGGAGGAGACAAGAACATGCTAAGAGCTAAGGCAGAAAGCCTAAGAGGAAGGTTTGATGACCTAAGAATGAAAGAAGGAGAAAACATCACTCAGTACAGTTGCAGAATCAAAGAGGTAGTTAATGCTATCCGAGGAGTAGGAGGTGTACTTGAAGAAGAAATAGTGGTAAGTAAAATTCTAAGAACCTTAATGCCTATTTATGCTATTAGAGTATCTTCTATACAAGAAATGAGAGCAGTAGCAAATAAAAATATTAATCTAGATAGTTTGATAGGTAGACTTATTTCATTTGAGATGAATAACTTTGACAACAATGTCTTACCAACTATTGAGTCTGCATTCAAATCTTCTTTGAAAATAAGTAAATCAAGTCATAAATACACTATGAGAAATGATAGTGAAAATGATAGTGATGACCAAGAACTTGAAGAGATTGAAGCACTAATGGATAGAAGATTGCAGAGAGGCAAAGGTAGATACAAAGGTAAATTACCATTGGTATGTTTTAATCGTAAAGAGATTGGACACTTTGCTGCTAGATGTCCTAACAAAAGAAAATAAGACAAAAATAATGACAAATTGTATGAAAATAAGTTTGACAAAGGTGATGACAGAGATTACCGAGGCAACCAACAATCTAACATAAGAGACAATAGAGACTACAAGGACAAAGGAAAGAAAGCTTGTTACCTGGATGAGAAAAAAGCTGAGAATACTGACACTAAATCTGATGAAGATATTGAGGTGGTATTGGTTTCTATAAAGGATGATTCAGACGAAGAGGAAAGGTATGTTGAGACTGCACTCATATCTAAGGTTAGTAAAAATGATGTCTGGATTATTGATAGTGGTTGTACTCACCACATGACTGGAGATAAGGAAAAGTTTGAAACTTTAGGAACAATAATGTTGAATAATCTGATCAGATGTGAAAATGCATATTGGGTGAAAGGAATTAACTCTAATCTATTGAGTGTTTCAAAGTTGAATAACATAGGACACCGAGTTTCATTTGAGAATAAAAATGCAAAGATCTTTAATGAATCAGGAAGGTTGATCAAAACTAGTGAACAGACAAAAGGTAAGATATTCTATTTGGATGATGTTAATATCACTTGTTTAATGGCTAGAAATGAAGACATATGGTTGTGGCATAAAAGGTTATTTCATGTGAATTTTGACAACATGGTTTGGATAAGCAATAAAAGGAAAGTAAGAGGCTTACCGAGCATGTCAAAGCCCGACCATGTCATGTGTAAGAATTGTCAAAAAGGTAAAATGAAAAAGTCTAGTTTCAAGAGCAAAACTTATACATCTAATGCTATTCTAGATTTAGTCCATATTGACTTATGTGGACCAATGAGAACAAAGAGCTACTGTGGTGATAGATACTTCATTATTTTTGTTGATGATTATTCTAGAATGATGACAATTATGTTCTTAAAAGAAAAATAAGAAGCATTCAATATGTTTAAATGATATAAAGCTATAGTGGAAAAACAAAGTGGAAAGGAACTAAAATGTCTAAGGTCAGATAGAGGAGGAGAATTTATTTCTGATGAATTCACTAACTTTTGTAATGAGCATGGAATTCAAAGATAGGTTTCAGCACCAAGAACACCACAACAAAATGGGATTGCTAAAAGAAGAAACAAATCCATTGTTGATTGTGCTAGAGAACTGATGATCGAGAAAGGCATCACACAAACATTCTGGAGGGAAGCTGTCAGTATTGTTGTCTACACATTGAACAAAGTTCAATTAAAGAAAGACACCAATAAGACACCTTATGAGATATGGTATGGACATACACCAAATGTAAATTACTTCATAATTTTTGGAAGTCAATGTTATATTCTAAAAGATGATATCAATGGAAAGCTTGACTCCAAAGGTGATGAAGGAATATTTCTAGGTTATTCTACCAAAAGCAAGGCTTATAAAAGTCTTAACAAATCCTCTAACAAAATCATTGAAAGTGAAAATGTCAAAGTGGATGAATTTGCTGAGAAAAATGATGAGGAAAGCATAAAGGAACCGGAAGACTACAACAGGTTTGTCTACACTGAAGAACCCGACATTCTGCCCAGGCAACAATGTATCGCTCCCGAGTGACAAAACAATGCACCTAAGCATCAGGCTGCAAACACCAAAAATTAGGAAATAGCTCACACATCGAGTGATGGAGATCAAAATGAAGGTCAAGATGATGATTAGAATGATGAAAAAAGAGTTGAACTAATACTTTCCAAGTATGTCAGAAGACACCATCCACAGAACCAGATCATAGGAGACAAAAGGGCTGGAATGAGAACAAGAAGTAAGTCATTGAACACTAGATGTTTAATTTGTGATTTTGAGCCTAAATCTGTTAATAGTGCACTTGAAAATGAAGAATGGGTCAGTGCTATAAATGAAGAGATAGAAAAAATTGAGAAGAACAGAACATGGACATTAGTACCTAGACCGGATGACAAGAATGTCATTGGTACCAAATGGATATTCAGAAACAAGATGAATGAGAATGGAGAAGTCACAAGGAACAAAGCAAGATTAGTATGCAAAGGGTATGCACAAGAAGATGGTATTGACTATGGAGAAACCTTTGCACCCATTGCTAGACTAGGAGTCAAAATTCTACTTTCTTATGTTGCATTCAAAGGATTCAAGGTATACCAAATGGATGTCAAATCTACATTCCTAAATGGAATACTAGAAGAAGAGGTATACATTGAACAACCAGAAGGGTTTGTTGATCCTAACAAGAGAAACATGGTTTATAGACTGCACAAAGCCTTGTATGGATTGAAACAAGCACTGAGAGCATGGTATGAAAGACTTCACTTTTATCTCATAAGTATTGGATTTGTAACAACAAGTGAAAATAGTAATCTGTATTTAAAAGAAGATACTGATGATAACATTCTAATTGCTGAAATATTTGTTGATGATATAATATTTGGAGGTAATGATATGTTATGAAAATCATTTGCTATTGAAATGAGAAAAGAGTTTGAGATGTCAATGTTTGGGGAGATCAAGTTTTTTCTTGGTCTAGAAATTCTTCAACTGGATGCAGGCATCTACATCACATAATCTAAATACATCAAGGAAGTTCTCAAGATATTCAAGATGGAGGAATCCAAGCCGGTTGGAACACCTATGGAAACCAGATGCAAGCTGACAAAGGAAGACAATTCAACTGAGGTAAATCAGACCCTATATAGATCAATGATTGGAAAACTCATGTATGTTGTACATAGTAGACCAGATATAGCACATGCAGTTGGAATAGTTGCAAGATTCTCTACTAATCCCAAGGAATCACACATGACTATTGTCAAAAGAATTATGAAATATCTAAAGAATACCAAAGTCTATGGCTTATGGTATAAAAGAGAAGGAAAATTTGAGCTTCAAGTCTATACAGATGTTGATTGTGCTAGAAACTTAGATGATAGAAAGAGAAAAATAGGAGGAGCATTCTTCATGGGTGACAGACTTGTCACATGGATAAGTAAGAAGCAAGGATGCATCTCACAGTCCACTATAGAAGTAGAATATGTGGCTGCTGCTGCAAATTTCTCTAACATTGCATGGATCAAACAATTACTGGAAGGTATGAATATGAAAATTCTTGAACCAGTGATTATCTATTGTGATAATACTAGTGTTATTAACATTTCAAAGAACCTTGCCATGCATGCTAAGACAAAGCACAGTTCTATCAAGTATCATTACTTAAGAGAACAAGTTCAAGAGAAAGAGGTGATACTGGAATATTTACAATCCAAAGAATAATTAGCAGACATATTCACAAAGCCATTACCTAAAGATACTTTTGAGTACCTAAGGAAGAGACTAGGGGTCAGACCGTTGTATACTGGTCACTAAGATGACTAGGAGGCTACATCAGCCTACACATTATTAGAAGATCATTCATGTTGATGCAAGCAAAGAGATGGACTGCAAAGATATACCGACACACAATAAGGTACTCATCTGCACTGTACACTAGAGTTATTGTATTGCTAATGGAGAGGAAATTCAAGGAATATATTATGGAAAAAGAGAGAGATTTAGTTTGGCATTGTTGTCAAAGGGAGAGATTATATCCATATGAAATATCTATCAGAAGTATTCAAAGGGAAAGATGTACTTAATGAATAAGGAGAGAAATATATTGTTGTCAAAGGAAAAATAGATATGAATAGAAATATCCATCACGGAGAGGAACAATCGAAGGGAGAGAAAACATCAGAGAAAGATGCAAAGAAACATCCATCTAAGGGAGAGAATTGGAAAAGTTTACATTGCATATCTATCCATAAAATGGAGAAGAGATTCTACAACAAAGGGAAAGACAAAATCAAAAGTTGCTACATCTATCCAGTAAAGGGAATGAAGAATGAAGAAAGTACTCTGCAAGAAACAAATCTAAGCAAGAAGAACTTACCAAGAGTTAGATATTTGTATTAGTTATAGAACAAAAAGTTTGGTATAAATTATAGAACTACAACTGATATATTTCATATTATATTAGTAGTATGTTGTCATCAATGCCAAAGGGAGAGATTGATGAACTATAACTGATTGAATGTTTGAAGATGTTAAGTTGATGATCACTGAGCTATAGAAAGTTAATGCAAGACATTAAATCAGTTAATGTAATGTATTTTCATTGATGTCAACTTGACATACTCTGATTGTTCATATACATATTGTCAAATACTTAAAAGAACCAAAGAGATAGAGGTTATGTTATCAGTAATGCATAAAAGTTCAGTATACACCAAGTGGCAACAAACACTGACGGACAATGCACATCAACATATAGAGAACCCCAAGAAGAGTCACAGTGTAAACTGATCAAGATACCTGAGCAAGCATTACCAAGCAAAACGAAAGTGATACATGAGCAAAAATAAAGGTCACAGCATTGCCCGACGGACAGAAATGCCCAAGGAAAACTGAAGCCAAGACCGAGAAAACAAGGAGTTAAACACCAATCAGAACTGAAGTTCAAAAATGACAAAAGACTTAGCTGGCAGGAGCTAAATATAGGAGTTAACTGATTGATTTTGACTAGTTAAAAGTTAAAGATAAGAAGGAGATTTAAAGCATGTTTTGAAGACATTAATTTTTTCATTAGTATGCAAAGGGAAAATAGTTTATGAACCATTGGTTACACTTACATCGAAAGATAGGTTTCGGTACAAACTGAAAGTGTTAAGTTCAAGAGAAACCCGACAACACAGTTTTACAGTGCAAACCAAAAATGCTGAAGAGGAAACCGACAGAGGAACCTGATGAGCAGATTACACTATAAACCAAAAGAGCAGAAAAGAAGAGGAACCCGATAGAGAAAGGGAACCTGATAGACAATTCAACAAAGGAACACCGACAAACTGACAACATAGCAACCCGAGCATCATACACCAAAAGTTAGTTATATTCCAAGAAATGTGGATCTGACTTCCACATCAGATAAAATAGTTATGTTTTATATTTAGCATTTTGATTTGATTTAAAACCATTTCTTGAGGGACAAGCATTATAATTTTAATTGTTTTAATCAGTCTAACTAATTGAAAATATGAAAACTAGGAGATCAAGGTCAAGTTGTAAACCTTTGATCATAGAGTTATCTTTGTAATAAGTGAAACTAAAATAGGTCAATCTAGCGTATAAATAGATGTGTAATCATTCATTTCAAAGAGGATGTGAGGATGATAGTATCCAAGGAGTACATCTATGGATGAGACTAAGAGTTTTCAGGCAAGAACATCAAAAGATGAATTAGGTTATCAAGAACCAGATTCAAGGCTACTGAGCAATAAAGGTATTGATCAATCACGTTAGGTGATACATTATACATGTAAGATTTAATAGATCTGTAATCAACAATGATAGATTGCGTACACTCAGGTAATTGAGTATTTTTGTCTACATTCTAACAAGTGTAGAAAATAGAAGAAATCCTTTCAAGAAAGGTGGATTTAACAATCCTTATGTAAATCTCTTAACTGAGTACACACTAAATAGTGTTGCTAAAGCTCTTAATAGAGTAGACCTTAACCAGTCTCCACATAATACTCCTAACAGGGTATATCATCAGAAGTGATCAAATTGTAAGCCTTAACCGTCCCCTCCATTCTGCAGATAGTGAAGCTTTGTGGGTTTTATCCCCACCGCAATTTTTACCTTCTAACAGGGGTTTTCTGCGTTACCAAATCTTGTGTCATGTGTCTATATATTTCATGAATGCTTCTATGAATGTTTTACATGCTAATTGAATTATGAATTGATGTTACGTACACAAAGATATAATAGAAGATATGAATGGTAATACAATGTATTGATCATAAAAGAATAAAGGTTAATTGATAAAAAATTTAGAGGTGTTGATTCAACCCTCCCCTCTCAGTACACCATTCCATTATTTCCAACAATTAGTATCAGAGCTATATCTCTTATTTAGAAAATTTTAAAGACTTAAGAGAAAAGATCATACAATAGAGAAGTACAAGCTTGAGAAGAGTATTGATAATCAAAAGTTAAAGATACAGATATTCTATGAACAATATAAAGAAGCTAGAATCAAGATGAGACAGTTGTTGGATGAAAGAAAGTTTATGGCATCTCGCTGTAATGAAATAGACTACCAAGAAGAGGAGATGCCTCATCTATTTGAGTCATCACAATCTGCAACTAGAAAAGCATCAGACACATCAGAAGAAAGAATCACAAGTCTAAATGAAATCAATCAACTTCTGGCTGGACAAGTGAAATCTCTGCGAATCGGTCAAGAGATGCAGATGGTAAGAATGATTGATGTCATGAATAATGCTAGACAAGTTGAGCAAGAAAGAACACTAGATATTGATGACATGAGGAAGATTACTGAAAAGTTACAATAGAAAGAGTCACAAATACAAAGACTTATAGAACATCATCATGAGATCACAAATCAGATTATTCTTATGAGTCAGGAGGCAAATGGAATGAATAAAGAACTCATTGAAAGAATAGAAGCTACCAGTGAGCTAAGAGAAGAAAATGAAAAGCTAAAACATGAAGTGAGAATTTAGCAACAAAACAATGACATGAACAAGAGAGATGAAGAAAGCACCAAAAGGATGGATGATTTTCTGGATGGACAAAGAAGGGTCAACAACAATACCAGACTAGGGTATACTGAGAATGAAGAATCACCAAACCAAGTTGATCCAAAGAATGTCTATGCAAATCCAAGACAAAGAAAGCAGTCATGCAATCACTGTGGAAAACTAGGCCACACATCAAATGTCTAAAAGAGAGAAATAAAAGGTATTCCTAAAACCACACCTTCATTCATAGGAATTTGTTATAAATGTAACAAGAAAGGACATAAAGCATATGAATATAAATCTGAGGTGAAACAACCAAAGAAGGAAACCTACATGGACAAATATTGTCCTAATTGAAAAATACATGGGCATACATCTCTTGAATGCAGGAAGAAGAAAAGGCAAGCATGAAAGCCTAAAGAAAATGAAACTGCTTATCAACCGAACAGAGTCAGTAACTCACATGTTTGGGATTACAATACATGGGCAAACTACACATCATGTGGAAGATTTGGACACATAGCTGCAAGCTGCAGGAGACAATGGATGAGAAAGTATAGGAGCTAGACTAACCCCAGAATGACATGTCTACACTGTCATAAAGTCTCTCATCTAAGAAAAGACTATAGAGACTGAGTGATAGAGACAAGCACCTTTGCCAATGGAAACACCATTAAAGACATCAGGAAGATGAGAAACAAAATGTGGAGGAAAGATATAAACATTGATGAAGCTGGACCGAGCAATGCAAATGGTGACACCTTATCCAATGGATCTGGTGACATCACCACCCCATCTAAGCAGAACAAGTAAGTATGGAACTACATTATACCAAGTTATATTTTGCATTAGTTCCATTATACATTGATGAAACGCCAAACTAGCATGATTAAAGATGCACTATGGTATTAAAAGTTATAACTCTGTGAATTCAATCTCATCAGTCAATGCTTACCAAAAATCATCGATGTACATATAAAGCTAAGTTGTCTATACTTACCAAGCATCATTGGTTAACACAAGAATTTCTAAGTTGCCAGTGTAAACCGAGATCCGTCGGTAAACATGTAAAAAGGAAATATTGTCTTCGCCATATACCGAGATCCATTGGTAAATAATCAAATGAGTTGACACCTAGCCCAAGCATCATATTCTCACTGAGAATGAAGTGTATATGCTACCCAAAAACTCCATCTTCAAACACCAAGAAGTGGGTGAGCATTTATGACATGACTTAGGGCAAAAGTCTATAAATAGTCTACAAAAGAGCTCATTATTCACAAAGCGATTTGAGCAAAGAAATAGAGAGAAACTAGAGCATGAAGAGACCAAATTACAAAGTGACTTCAACCCTGTTCACAACACTCATAAAGATTCCAAGAAGACACAGAAGTTTGAAGTAAGTAACAACATTCACCAAGAACTATATTTTCATTTATGGGAAAAATCCCTAAATTTTGAAACGATGACAACTACTTCAAGAATGTCCAAGATCAAGAATGAAAAGAAGATAAAGGTCAATCTAACTAGGAATACCACTTGTGAAGAACCTCATTACAAGATCTGTCCTGAGATTGCTTCACAACCTGACAATGCTGGTGCATTTTGTAGTATACTAGCTAGGGTTTTACTCGTTGAAGACGTCAGAGCATATATACACCACAAGATTGTAGAAATAGGAGACCTGGAAGTTGAGAAAGATTTCAAAAAGATTTGCAATGATGATAGAACTATTAAAGAAGAACATAAGCATATTGAAGTGAAAGGGCTCACACATTCCCTACTATTCCTGAAGGAATTCAAGACCGAATGGATTCAGTTAGTACTAAGCAGAGTACATGACTGAAAGATATGGATGGATGAGCCAAAATCAATAACCAGGGATGTTATACACACTGTTACCGGTTATCCCATAACTGATAAGGTAAAGGCACTAAAGCACCCTCCTAAAGTTGACATTGAAAAGAACACAAGAGAAACATGGGATGGAAAAGGATTAAAGGTATCCACCATCAATATTGCATCTGAAGTAGTGGATACAACATACAAAATTGTCAAGAAGGAACTACAGTTAGATCTGTCAAAACTTCTACTAAGGCAATTAGATGAGAACATGAAGACAATCAGGACTACAAAGTCCAACTCATGTAAGTTTGGTTCACTCATTATATGCATATTTTTTTATTTTCAAGAATCCTTCCCATCTATCAGCAATGTCAAATGGGACACTACCCTACCAGTGACCACACAGATTAGTGAGTTCATTAGATCACTAGGAGATAATTTTGAGTCAGTCATGAATGAATACTTCGTTGGATTAAAGAAATAATGCAGAAAAGAATGAGGATTCCATAGCAATTAGTAGAAAAATACAAGACTAAAATTTGTTTTATGGTCGACACTGATTGCACCTACATCAAGCCAGTTATACCGAGGACAACATGGCTAGCACCACTTGACTATGAGGTTAACATAGATCAAGCAACAAATTCTATTGAGGCAATGATAAATGAACCGTTGGATAAATCACAACCTAAGTTTGGAACTTATGAGGAAGCCAAAGAAAGGATAAAAACTAGCTTAGTTGTGAAAAAGATTGACAGGAAGAAAGATAAAATGGTTAAGACTTTGAAGAAAAAGCTATCGTTGAATGAAGAGGAAACATAACAGACAAAAGAAACCGAGGGTGTAGACACCTAAAATTGACTAGGTGTCCTAGGATCATCAAAATCTGCAAATCTTAGTAAAATCTTATCAAAATGCTTCAAATGCTTCAAAATGGATAAAAATCATTCAAATGGACATTTATCAAATCAAAGTGGATTAAGTAAAATATAAAATCAAACGATTAATTAATCATGAAATCAAATAATTAATTACAAGCCTAAAAGGATTAAGCAAATTATGCAATTGATTTTAATCAATTAATTGTATAGTTTAAATCAAAAATCAAAATGAACCTATTCCTTACATGGCTAAATTAATTAAATGATTGAATTAATTAAATTACTAATATCTTTTCAACGCAAATAGAGGAGCCAATGAGAATTGAGAACACACTTACACATGGATACTCCAATTTTGCTTCTCAACCTCTCATTTAGCCTTTAAAATCTCATCCACTCATCTTGTCCCACCCTTTGAGGACAACATTTAAATGGTCCCCTTATTTGAAACCATTTGAGAGATCAAACTCAACCAAGGATTAACCCATGATCAATTCACTCTACCCCCTACCCTTGGGATTTTACTATAAATACAAGTCATTTCTAAGCATAAACATATCCTAGAAAATTTGAATGCATAACATCATCACTATAGACAATTTGAGAGAAATTTGAGCAATAGTGAGAGCATTTAGTAGTAAATTGAGAGATTTTATCATTCATGAAAGCATTTGAATCCATTTTGTATCATCTTTGAGAAGATTAAGAGCTAGATCATACATTTTTATCATATTTACTCATTCTAGGATGGTCACTAGTGGAGATTAAGGCTGAGAGCTCTACTTGAAAAGCTTAGTTAGAGAACCATGGAATGTTATGGATGTTAAATGAAATTCTTTAAATTAAATTGTTTATTTCTTTCCATAGAATTGTAGCTAATTGTCTTAATTTCATGAAGGTGTATTCACATTCTTCATCCATCAATGGCCTTTCCATCTCTAATCCATCAGCTTGCAAATCCATCCTTCATGTCCTATACCTTGCTAGACATTGGGGGAAAACCAATGTGATCTTGTTTGAGAGATGGTAAAATCTAAAAATATAGAAAAATTCAAAAAAACTCTAAAAATTCCAAAAAATCAAAAAATCTGTAAAAATCCAAAAACATTAAAAAATCTAAAAAATCCAAAAATCTTGCATAAAGTCTTTTAGTTGCATTGTCACATACTAGGTTTCATTTTCCCAAGATTTACACAGTTACATTTATCACTTGGGGGCAAAGCATTGGTTTTTGGTACCAACGGATTTAGAAGTGCTACATCTTGGTCACATGACAAAAGCAGATTTTTAGAACTTCAGAGGAGAGATATTTTGAAACCTTTGATGGATATCATTGTTCAAACCTAAACAATTTGATCCTACAAACATGATCCTAGAGTTTCATTGACTTATTTTATCAGGATTAAAAATTGACAACACCCTAAATGATCAGAATGTTTGGAATTCTTTTTGAAAATCTTGATACATTGTGATACACTTGAAATTTTTGATGAGTTTTTCATTGATTTTTTTTAGCTAATCAATGATGTTTCGACTAGATTGGCAATGATGAAGACATGATGTTTTCTTGGCTTTTGTGTGACTATTTGAGGGAGATTCTTTAACTTGTGTGACTTTGTCTAAGGACATGGTCATCAAAGAACCATCGAGGACATTCATATAGGAAGGAGGATTAACCTCTTTTTTTTTACACAAAAGGATACCTTGGCTATTTAGATTTTCGATATCTTAATACCAAAATCCACTTGCAATATTGAATCCGTTGAAACCAGTATTCATACTCCCATAGTTGGTTATTCAACTAGTGAGGGTTGTACTAGTTTCCTAACGAGGTTACCAAATGAGATGATGTCATATTCAAATTCTTATGTTCACAGTGGCACCAGTACGGATTGTATCGACTCCTAGTTCCACAAAGCTCAATGATGAAAAATATCTCTTTTGCAGTTCTTTCGCAAAAAGCTAGTGACCATTAGTTGCATTGCATTGCATTTTCATGATAGATTAATTGCACGTTTATGGGATTTTCCTTAATCAAGGGGGTGGAAGTTAATCATGGTTACATCATCAAAGTCCTAATCAATGTCCTCAAATGTCTGATCCATCAAATTGATCAATGCTACATCATGGATATCATCAATATACATTTGCTCACCTAGGGGCAACTTCACCATCTAATCAACTAGGGGAAAACTAACTTTGTTTATCCCCTATACCTACATCTGCACCTGAATCATATCAAATGTCCCTATGTATCAGCCTCCTACCATTAATCTTCTCATCAAATCCAATCAAATCGAATATCAATCAGTCAAGTTATCCAATTGATCATTTCACGTCAATCTTTTATCCTATCATCCATTTTCTCATCTTGAGTGCATCAAATTTCCTGACTCTAGATCTTGAGGAAGGAAAATCAATCCATTTGTTTGTCTCTCTAGATCTTGAGAGTGACTTCTCATTTTATCCAATCAATCCATTTGTTCATCTCTCTAGATCTTGAGAGCGAATTATCATTTTATCCAATCAATCCATCAACCTACTTATCCTATCTGATTGACATCAATACAACATCAACCAAGTGATTCTGACTGACATCATGTGATATACGATCATCATCACCTTATCTAAAACTTCAACAAAATTTTCTCAATCATAGCTATTGTCATCTTATCTCATACCCAGGGCATTTTCAAATTGATTTTATCAGGAAATGAATCTCAATTTCCCAAACTCAACCAAATCATCTACCATCATCTCGATTATTTTCCCAAGGGGGAATCATCATATCATCAAATCAAGATTCTGCATTGCATCTTATATCAAATCAAGGGCATTAAAATTTCAAATGTTTATCAGTGGGGCATTCTGCATCTTATCAATCAGAGTTTCAAATCCAAGTTGTGAATTAGAATTTCAAATCAGAGTTGTGAATCAGGTTTTTATCATCAAATCAATCAATTGTCAATCAAGATTTTAATCAAATCAGGTTTTGTATTAATCAGTAAATCAGTATCAAATCAGTGATTAGGACATGGAATATTCTTTGAATCAATGTGCTTCACACATCAATTCAAAGAGGGGCATTTGTAGACACCTAAAATTGACCAGGTGTCTTAGGATCATCAAAATATGTAAATCTCAGTAAAATCTCATCAAAATGCTTCAAATGCTTCAACATGGATCAAAATCATTTAAATGGACATTTATCAAATCAAAGTGGATTAAATAAAATATAAAATCAAAGGATTAATTAATCATGAAATCAAATAATTAATTACAAGCCTAAAAGGATCAAGCAAATTATGCAATTGATTTTAATCAATTAATTGTATAGTTTAAATCAAAAATCAAAATGAACCTATTCCTTACATGGCTAAATTAATTAAATGATTGAATTAATTAAATTCCTAATATCTTTTCAACACAAATAGAGGAGCCAATGAGAATTGAGAATACACTTGCACATGGATCACTCCAATTTTGCATCTCAACCTCTCATTTAGCCTTTAAAATCTCATCCACTCATCTTGTCCCACCCTTTGAGGGAAAAATTTAAATGGTCCCCTTATTTGAAACCATTTGAGAGATCAAACTCAACCAAGGATTACCCCATGATCAATTCACTCTACCCCCTACCCTTGGGATTTTACTATAAATACAAGCCATTTATAAGCATAAACATATCCTAGAAAATTCGAATGCATAACATCATCACTATAGGTAATTTGAGAGCAATTTGAGCAATAGTGAGATCATTTAGTAGTAAATTGAGAGATTTTATCATTCACGAAAGCATTTGAATCCATTTTGTATCATCTTTGAGAAGATTAAGAGCTAGATCATACATTTTTATCATATTTTCTCATTCTAGGATAGTCACTAGTGGAGATTAAGGCAGAGAGCTCTACTTGCAAAGATTAGTTAGAGAACCATGGAATGCTATGGATGTTAAATGCAATTCTTTAGATTAAATTATTTATTTCTTTCCATATAATTGTAGCTAATTGTATTAATTTCATGAAGGTGTATAAACTCACACATAGAGGGCCAGTCACCTGTCGGTGAAGCTGAGAAGGTGAGTGACTCAGAATCCATAGAGTCCAATGCACCACCCCAGAAGAAGCCTAGTACTATTGTTACATCTAGGAATAGCAGTCAGGAAGCAAAGGATGCAAGTCCTTCACCGATCAAGAAAGGTCAAGTGAGGACCTATAAAAGAAAGTCTCAAGCAGGGAAAAAGGGCCCAACAAAAAGAAGAAAGTTCATTAGAACTAAGGAAGACATAGAGGACACCAAAAAGGATGAACAATCTGTACAAGCTATCAAGAACATACTTCCTTCTATAATTGATGAGGTATGTGCTTCTGTTATCAAATCAGGTATAGAAAATGATACTAAGATTAAGAAATGGCTAACATTGGATCCCGAGGATCAAAATAAAATAGAAGAGACAATTATCACAATGATGTGTGCATTCAAATATGCTACAATACAATTGGTAGATAAGATGCCAAAAGAACTTATGAATAGATTGTCAAAAAGATGGAAATTTGCATTACATTCTAAGAAACAAATAAGGGAAAGAGCCCTAGTTTCAGTCATGCCACCTGAATCTAAGATGGAAGAAATTCAAGAAATGATGGAGAAACATTCCAATAGTTCTCCCCAAAGCTAAGAGCCTATGAGGTGCTAAATGGAAATCTAATTGAACTTGATAGAACAAGTGAGGATAAATGGAGAAAGATACTTAATGTATCTAAAAGGGATTCAAGCCTTGAGCCATAAGAAACTCTTACCAACAAGCCACTCAATGCTGAAGATCAGGCTAAACCAAGCCCAAAGCACATTACTATAACTGATGAAGAGGATGTAAATGAAGCAACATTGAACATAATAGGTAGCAAGGATATGGACACTGTAGATGAAACATGGCCAGATAATACTATCATTGATATTACCGGAGGAGATCCTACAGATGAGATACAAAAAGATGAAGATGCCACTTTTGTCCAAGCCCAAATCAATGAACAAGACACAACTACAGATACTACACAGGTGAATATACCAGGCCAAATGCCACTGTTAATACAAGCTATTAACATAATGTCACAAAGGACAACTCACCTGAGCATGATGCAAGCATACCCGATGATAAGGGTAATAATGAATAGAAAGATACAACTGATGGATCACAACAAGAAACAAATGAAGTGCATAAAGAAAAAGGTGAAGAAGAGAAGAAACAAGATGATTCTCCTAAGAATACAAAAGGAGATGCTGCAGATACATTGAAGGTTGATGTGGAGACAACCACTACCAATCGATAGGCAGATACCGAGCAACAGGAAAAAGACTCCTCACCACAAAAGCCTTCATCTAGCACATCTAACAAAACAAAGGATCTTTCTTTGGTAGTACACTCAAGTGCTTCCCACTCAACATCTCACAAAAAGAAGAAGAAAACCAAGAAGAGAAAGTTATAAGTAACACTTGATGAAATCATTGAGATACCCAAGTGTGATCCAACTACTTTGGATTATGAATCTCTCCAAGAATATGGAGAAATTTGTCAAAGAAAAGATTTACAAGAAAAACTTAGAAAAGAGTAGAGGGACTCTCTAGTGCTAGAAAATACAAGAGATATCTTACACCAGATAGTTCCTGACATTGATGTTGATCATAATGCCCCCATTCTGGATCAACTCGCCATTCTAACCGAAGCCATCACAAATCAAAATATGGATGCAGAAAAAGCCATTGAAGAATGAGTAGAGCAAAAATATTTGTACAAATTAACTGAAAATAATAGCCAAGAAGTGGCAAAAAATAAGGTAAAGCTTTCTGAATTAGCAAACGAATTAGACCCTATCATTTCAGAAGCAATAGCCTTAATTCAGAAGTTGTGCACCTTAGAGAAATTCACTAAGGAAATTAGTGATAAGATAGTAAAAATAGATTCTGATCTAAAAGCAAGTGCACAAGGTCTAACCACAGATGACAATGCAATCAAATTGCATTATGAAAAGATAATATAAATCAAAAGGTTGAGACAAGAAATTTGGGAAGCAGAATCACAGTTTAGAGATGAGGTTACCGAGCTATAGGCTCAACTATTGCCAAACCTTACACTTCTACAACAACACATGACTTCGGCAAGATAGCTAATTTCCACCCCTGAGATGTCTACAACAGACAACATCTATGATATGCATGCCATAATTACACTAGAGCACATGGCTCTTGAGCACCTAAAGGAGAAATGGGAGAAAATGATGGAGGATACGAAGACTTCTTATTCCCATATTTTTGATAAGTTGTAAGTATACACCTTTGCCCTTACTATCAAAAAAGGGGGAAAATGATATGTATAATACATATAGAGAAAAAGGGGGGAAAATAATGATATGTACAGTAGTAAAGGGAGAATGATATGAAGATAAGGTGAAAAGGGAGTATAGTAAAAATGCAAGTATACATGTATATACATATAGTATACCGACATATACATAGGAGGAGTCATAAATGACAAGGTAAACACATGGTGTACATACTACATGGTTTAGTATTTTACACATATCAGTTTTTGATACTAATGTCAAAAGGGGAGATTGAAGACATTAATTTTTCCATTAGTATGCAAATTGAAAATAGTTTATGAACCATCGGTTACACTTACACCGAAAGACAGGTTTCAGTACAAACTGAAAGTGTTAAGTTCAAGAGATACTTGATGATACAGTTTTACAGTGCAAACCAAAAATGTTGAAGAGGAAATTGATGAGAAGATTACACTGTAAACCAAAAGAGTAGAAAAGTAGAGGAAAATGACAAAGAAAGGGAACCCGATGGAAAGTTCAATAAAGGAACACTGACAAACTAACAACAGAGCAACCCGAGCATCAGACACCGAAAGTCAGTTATATTCTGAGAAATGTGGATCTGACTTCCATGTCAAATAAAATAGTTATGTTTTATATTTAGCATTTTGATTTGATTTAAAACCATTTCTTGAGGGACAAGCATTGTAATTGTAATTGTTTTAATCAGTCTAACTGATTGAAAACATGCAAACTAGGAGATCAAGGTCAAGTTGTAAACCTTTGATCATAGAGTTATCTTTGTAATACATGAAACTAAAATAGGTCAATCTAGTGTATAAATAGATGTGTAATCATTCATTTCAAAGAGCATGTGAGGATGATAGTAGCCAAGGAGCACATTTATGGATCAGACTAAGAGTTTTTAGGCAAGAACAATAAAAAATGAATTAGGTTATCAAGAACCAGATTCAAGGCTACTGAGCAATAGAGGTATTGATCAATCATATTAGGTGATACATTATACTTGTAATCTTTAATGGATATGTAATAAGAAATGGTAGATTGCATACACTCAGGTCATTAAGTATTTTTGTCTACATTCTAACAAGTGTAGCAAATAGAAGAAATCCTTTGAAGAAAGGTGGATTTAACAATCCTTATGTAAATATCTTAACCGAGTGCACACTAAACAGTGTTGCTAAAGCTCTTAATAGAGTAGACCTTAACTAGTCTCCACATAATACTCCTAACAGGGTAGATCATCAAAAGTGATCAAATTGTAAGCCTTAACCGGCCCCTTCCATTTTGCAGATAGTGAAGCTTTGTGGTTTCATCCTCACCACAATTTTTACCTTCTAATAGGGATTTTCTGCATTACCAAATCTTGTGTCACGTGTCTATACATTTCATGAATGCTTCTATGAATGTTCTACATGCTAATTGAATTATGAATTGATGTTACATACACAAAGATATAATAGAAGATATGAATGGTAATACAATGTATTGATCATAAAAGGATAAAGGTTAATTGATAAAAGTTTTTAGAGATAATGATTCACCCCTCCCCTCTTAGTACACCATTCCATTACTTCCAACAGTTTTATTCTAGTTTTTAAGAAGAAATCTATGTGATAAAACTAAAGCAAGCTTTAAAGCAAGAATGGCGAGATTTGCGGATCACGTCAAGAACAAGAAAGACAAGGACTTAGAAATGGTGAAATCATGTCTATAAAAGAGACAATCTAATTCACTCTAAGTAGAGGATACTGAAGAGGATTCTGGTGAAGATAGAAGTCTTCATACAAATCTGATCATACAAGCTGAAGAATAGAGCTAATATTTCTACAGACACGGAGAAATAGAGAAGCAACAACATTCACCGAGAAGAAAGAACTAGAGAAAAGGAACATAAGATAACATTGATCAGAAGAGGTATTATGAGCTTATAATATATCTAAACATTTGCAAGATTAAGTTGTATTTATGAATAAATCATATACTGTTTCAGTTTAACCATTGATTCAAAAAATCTCTTAACAGAGTAGGATCTAACCATCCTTTATATATTGAGATACATCCCAAGGAGTATCAAAAGGTTTCTCATGAAGACAACATAGTGAATTCTAGATGTCAATTGATAAACTGTTAGTTTTAAATCCTCTAACAAGGTCGCACTTAACAGTGTGTTTGTAACCTTTAACAGGGTTTGCTCTTCACCGGGCTCACTTCAGAAGAGTGAAAATTTTGGATTACCGGTCCCAAGTGGTTTTTCCCTTAATAGGGTTTCCACATTAGAAATCCACGTGTCAAATGTGCATATGGTTCATTGCTTTGATGTTTTTCTTTACACATTACTAAAGTGGGATTGATCGGTAAACACTAAGTTATTTACTGTATTTCGGTAATGGTTAAGAAAAGATATACTGCTATTCAGTAAAGCTTAAGGAAAGGATAAAAAGTATAAACACCAAACAGTATATACATGTTAGATTCACACAAGACATACATATTATAGGACTGAAAATAACTAGAGGTTTTATATTTGTGGTATAAATTTTTGGGTTGATTTATTGGATTAATTTTTGAGGCCACTGATTCACCCCCCCTCTCAGTTATTCTAACATAAATTGACAATGTTCCCTATTTCTATCACACATATTGCCAAAATACAACATATTCTCATGATTAAATTGACAATGATCCCTATTTCTGTCACATATATTGCAATAATACAACTTCTTCTCATGATTAAATCGATAATGTTCCCTATTTCTGTCACATATAACAATAATACTTGTATGTGTTGGAAATATATTGTATGTAATGTAACTAAGAGGGGGGCGGGGTGAATCAGAAACCAATAAATCTTATTCTTCTTTAACCTTAATTAGATTGTATAATCTGATTGCATGCATAGAAAAGAAATAATCATTCATAACACATAACACAGCATTTGGTTACCTAAAAACCTTCCAAATAGAAAGTAAGACTGGGGTGGGGATGGTACCCACAAGATTTAGTACTGCAGTATAAATTTAGCCTTTTAGAGCTTACATTGACCACTTCTGATGGCCTGCCCTGTTAGGAGCAATAAGGACTGTTAAGTCGACCTTGTTAAAGGATTTGATACAATACAATAAATAATGCAACTCTGTTAATAGATTTACAAAAGGACTGTTCAGTCCACCTGGTTAGAGGATTTTGCTGATCCACCTGTTAGAATGAACCAATAGATGATCTGCTTAGGCAACTCCAATTTGCTGAATAAGATCCTTTGATTTATAACTAATCACCTGACTATGATGGATGAGTCTCTGTTGTGCTTTATACTTCTACAATCTTCTAATTAATATGTCATATCATATTTGCATATATACTTCTTCTATATACACTTCTCATACTTATTTGGATAAACAAAATGTCTTATATATATCTTATCCAAAAACAAATAACTTCATAAGTCAGCTTTCATTAGACATAATGATATAAAACAATATATGCAAAGTCGGCCCAATACTGTCACACAGGTCCAGAAGTCTACTCAGTTGATAAACTGATACTTGGGCAATATGTTGATTACTCAGGAGATACTGGTCACTCAGGTCACACTGATCACTTGGGCGATACTAATCACTCGGGTCACACTAATCACTCAGGCGATGCTGATCACTCGGGTCACATTGATCACTCAGGCAATACTATCAAGTCCAAATCTGCATATTGATGTATTAGGACATAGTATGGTGTTAACCGAGTCAGGATCTCAATTACACCCGAGCTACTCTAGCTTAACCGAGCTGAGTTGGGAAGTTAGTTTTTTTTTAGCTTCCGAGTAAGCCTGGGAGAACTACCCGAGCTATGCCAGCTACTATGTATAGAGCATTTAATGAAATACTTAAATGGTAAAAATTATTATAAATGATGAATCGAAAAGATTATTGTTTACAAAGATTTTAGTTTGTAGAGAAATTCAGAGCCCTTAGCAATTCAGACTGAATTTGCGTTTGAAAGTGAAGTTTGATCAAGTTCTCTGAGTGATATGGCATCCACATCTAGCAGCAAAGTTAAGAAAGGATCCGAGATGTTGGTGAGAAATGCTGTCTGTAACCATCCAAAGTTTAAGCTTCATCCGACAGTTCAAGAGGAAATAGATATGTTGGGAGCACATTCCCTAATTCCTCCAAGGGTATTACTAGTAAATGACATTCAAAGCTTCTATCATTGTAACATCCAGGAGCTTGGAACAATTGAGATGAATCAAGCATATGAGAAATTGTACATAGACAAGAATTTGAGGCTCGAGCACAAGCATCTTGAGGTTAAAGGTTTAACCCACATCTTGCACATGCCGAAGAATTTCTAAATAAAATAGATTAGATTCATTCTTAACCACGTTCATGACATGCAACTATGGTTGAAACAACTTGTAAAGATCACAAAGACAATGATACACCGCGTAACAAGGTATCCCATGCTAGACAAAGCTAAAGCTACCAAAACCCTAACAAAAGATAAGCTAGCTGAGTTAACTCTTGCCAAGTGGGATGATAGAGGCATGAGACTAAACATAGTTACTGACATGGAACTGAAATTTGGAATTCATGTGATAGCTCACAAGATATATAGTTCCAGTAGACCAAATAGTGTACCATGTGAAGCTGTGGACTTAGCATACAAGGTGGTAAAGAACAATTTGGTATTTGACCTAGCCGAGTTGCAACTCATTTAGCTAAGCAAGAATATGGAAATCATCCAGACATCAAAGACAAATCCATATAAGTTCGGTTCTCTCTTGGTCTACATATTCTTCTACATTCAAAAATTCTTTCCTTCCAAGGGCACAGTAATATGGAAGAAGGATATACCCATAATTCATCAGATAAATGAATTCATAACTGAGTTAGGAGATAATTTTGAGAATATCATAGATGGATATTTTGAGAACTTCAGATAGAAGATGTAGAGTAGATACAAGATTCCTAAGCAACTAGTTGAAGATTACAAGAACAATATTCTTCTCCTAGTTGACTGTGATAAGGTTTACATACAAGTTGTAAAGCCTAGGGTTGCATGGGTGAAACCTCTTGCATATGAGGTTAACATAGATGAAACCAAGAATATCATTGAGGCTCTTGTGAATGAACCTATCAATACCAAGGCACCTTATTTTGGTACCTATGAAGAAGCAAAAACCAGGATATCTATAGAGATAGAAATTCCTAAAATTTTGAAAAGCGGAAAGAAAAGGATGGAACAGTTTGGAAAGAAGTATGGCAAGACCTAAGACTCTCCTTCTATCACTGAGAGTAAAAAGGATATAGTTAAGATAAAAGATGACATATCTGAAGAGGAAGAGGAAGAGGAAGAGGTAGAAGTAGAACCTCTTAAGAATAAGAAGAGGCTAGCTCTCAAGAAAACACCTAAGGCCACTACACCTATCATCACTATATCATCACTACAAGAAAACCAAGGAGATCAAGAAGGAGACTTGTATTGGGTAAAGATGATGATGATGATGAAGAATTTGATACAGTTGTCTTTAAGAAACCACCACCTACACTTGAGAAGGAGATTGAAGATCTGAAAGGAGGCAGTGGTATGAGTTCTCTTAAGTCATTGAATTATGCTTCAAGGACTAAGAAGGAACATAAGAAGATAGAGGAAGCAATTGTGGAGAAAATGGCAAAATGGAAATATGACCCTTCCAATTTGAAGAGCCATATGATAAAATATTTGTTCAAGGTAGTATCTATTCCCTGGTTGAATGCAGTACAAATTGAAAAAGACATAAGGGAACAGTCCTTAAGGGAAGTCATGCCTGCTATGAAAAATAAAGAAATAATCATTCATAACACATAACACAGTATTTGGTTACCCATAAACCTTACAAATAAAAAGTAAAACTAGGGTGGGGATGGTACCCTCAAGATTTAGTACTACAGTATAAATTTAGCCGTTTAGAGCTTACATTGACCACTTCTAATGGCCTTCCCTGTTAGGAGCAATAAGGACTGTTAAGTCCACTTTGTTAAAGGATTTGATACAATACAATAAGTAATGAAACTCTGTTAAGAGATTTACAAAAGGACTGTTAGGTCCACCTGGTTAGAGGATTTTGTTGATCCACCCATTAGAATGAACCAATAGATGATCTTCTTAGGCAACTCTGATTTGCTGAATAAGATCCTTTGACTTATAACTAATCACTTGACTATGATGGATGAGTCTCTTCTATGCTTTATACTTCTGCAATTCTCTAATTAATATTCCATATCATATTCACATATATACTTCTGCTATATACTCTTCTCATACATATTTGGATAAAAAAAATATCTTATATATATATATATATATCTTATCCAAAAACAAATAACTTCATAAGTCGGCTTTCATTAGACATAATAATATAAAACAATATATGCAAAGTCAGCCCAATACTGTCACTCGAGTCTAGAAGTCTACTTAGGTGATAAACTGATACTCAGGAAATATGCTAATTACTTAGGCGATACTAGTCACTCGGGTCATACTGATCACTTGGGCGATACTGATCACTTGGGTCAAACTGATCACTTGGGCGATACTGAACACTTGGGCCACACTGATCACTCGAGCAATACTGGATGACTAAGTGTTTTGCCACTAATTAAAAAAATGTCTTGCCATAAGGTCTACAATATGTACATGTAAAAATAAAGTGCAAGTGAATACAATAACAATTTTTGTTTAAAGTGGGAGATGGATATAACAGAAATGCATACAGTCAATGTCCAATAGATTAAATAAGGAAAATGCATACAGTTCAATTATGTGCGTCAAACAGTTCAATGATACCAATATGACATCATGACTACTTATCAGTAGTATACATGGTTCTATGTTTCCCTATGGATAGTAATTGGGCTAGGATATTGCTATCATGAAAATCAGTTATGCACACACATTGAACAATAACCAACTTGTGAAATCATTTTTACTTATGATTGGAGCATCACATGAAGCAGAGAAGAGGCGCGAACAGAAAATAAGGAGGCAAAATGGTACAGTTTTAGGGTTATCAATGGGCACTTAATGGGTAACCCAACATCGGTTACGTGACACTGCTTGGATAACATTGGTTTCAATGTGATTTGTTGTGGGGTTAGCTGGGGGTAAATGGGGTCATCGACGGGTTATAATAAGATGTTGAAACACACAATTAAAGTGCTAGAGTGATTATTTTATAATCACCCTTAAACATTCATGAAAACAAGTTGTGCACTGCAAGGAAATCATGAATAAAAGTTATGCACATGCATTCATCAATAAACAATTTGTGAAATCATGGTTACTTGTATATATATATGTGTACACTGATATATACGTGTATATATATAAGTGTGTGTGTGTGTGTGTATATATATATATATATATACACATGTATGAAAAATAAATAGAACATCTTATCATGATTAAATCGACAATGTTCCCTATTTCTGTCACATATATTGCAATAATTATAGTGGATAGTATAGCATTCATAAGCCTCTAATGAAATACAAAATTCACCACAAGGAAATCATGAAAACAAGTTATGCACACGCATTAGAAGAGAACAGGCAGAAACCCTCGATACCCACAAATGATTATACCTAAAATATTTAACAGAGAAATGATTAAGCCCTAGAAATAAGTCAGCCAAATGATTCAAACTACAAATAAACTATATTAAAAATAAATACATCTTCTCATGATTAAAATGATAATGTTCAATTATTTCACAGGACAATGTAGCATTCATAAGCCTAGAATGAACTATGGCATCTTTTAAAAAGCTTGGCAATGTTCCTTTGCACTGTCTTTTGGAAGGATTCAGATTTGTCTTTTCATTATAGACTTATGGATGACACCATAGTTCATTACATGGTTATGAATGTTAATTCATAAGATTATAATGAACATTCATAAGCCTATAATGAACAATGTTGTCAAGCCTTTTAAAAGACATTACAAAGCATGTGTAGAAGCTTTAAACGGATAAAATAAGAGAGCAACATTCAATGTTGTTTATAGACAATAAAACAGTTAAAAGAAGAGAGCAGAGAATAATTTATAAAAATAAGAAATATTTGGTACCAACCTTAAATTGGAAAGAGCAGAGAATAAAACAACGCTAAGTGCAGAGAATAAACCAAAGCTAAGTGCAGAGAATAAACCAACGCTGACTAAAGAAAATAATGCAGCACTCAAACAAGGAATACAATGCTTGAAAATAAATTTGCACTGTGAATTACGTGCACTTCCTCACTCTTATACCAAATTGGTCATTTACTTTGTGGTTGGTGTATTTGAAATTCAAATAGTGGTGGGAATACATCGGTCATTTCATGCATAAAAGCACAAGCATTTGCATTCATACAATGGATTGAAGAAGTACATATTTGAATATTAATTTGCATTTTTTAATTCAAGTATAAATTTGAATGATAAGTTGCATTTATAATTTGGTATATTTTCATTTTTTATATTCAAGTAGAAATTTGAATGATAAGTTGCATTTATAATTTGGTTTTTCATTCGGTGGATTGAAGAAGTGCATAATTTGAATAATAATTTGTATTTTTATATTATTGTACAAATTTAAATTATAATTTGCATTTATAAATTTGGTATTTCATTCGACGGATTAAAGAAGTGCATAATTTGAGATTTTTTTTGCATTTTTATATTCTTGTAGAAATTTGAATTATAATTTTCTTTTTTTTTTTAAATTTGTTATTTCATTTGGTGGATTGAGAAGTACAAATTTGAATCATAATTTGAATTTTTTAATTGAAGAAGAAATTAGAATTAGAATTTTCATTTTTTAACTTGGTTTTTGTTCTTTATTTGTGCTCTATCAGTGAACCTTACACCATTAGTTGTCTATGCAGGTATAAATTGTTGCTTGATTAATTGCTTGAAGATGTCACACCTGTTTGGGTGAATGTCCAAATGAGAGCCATAAAAAATAGTGTAGAGTGTGTTTAAAGTGTTTGTGCACCAATAGGTGTGCATGTATGTAATTGATTCAAACTAGTATGCACCAATAGCCGTGCATGTATGTAGTCGATTGAAAATGCTATGCACCAATAGCCGTGCATGTATGTACACAAATTAAACATGATTTGCACTTTATTATGATATATTGATATTGTTAGAGAAATCCATTGTTTTTGTAAATGTAAGCAAACATGTTTTAATTTTAATAATGATGTAACCTTTTTGGTGCAATTTGATGTGTAATAGAAACAAAATTGTACCAATAATTGTGCACCAGTAGTGTTTAGCTAAAGGTGTCGTGGTGCACGACTATTGGGCATGTTACTAACACTTATTGGTTTTTTTTGTGTGTGTAGGAAATGACCATTTTGAAGTTGGTTACTGGGGGATCTCTATGAAGAAACCCTATCATGGTTATTGGGTCGCTATCATGGCTATTGGGGGGTATATTGGTTATTGGGTCCTCTCCCCTAGTCTTTATTTGTTTTTAATTTATATGAGATTTTAAAGCATCTTGTACAATCCATGTCTCTATAAAAAGTGGTGCTTGGAATTGAATTTGTTTCCATATAGATATGTCACATATGAATGAATAAATATTAATTGATAAGTAGGAGATATTCAGTAAAAAAAATATGATATTACTATTAGGATTTCATTATGTAGTTTTTGGGTCAAATTCATGTTTCATGAGAAGTGGTTCACAAGAACTCATTTCTTATGAGAATGAATGGTATAATTAGCATTCATTGTATGTAGGTGATGCTCCCAAGGTGAAGCATTGGGTCTTTCTTGAAGGTCACCCATCCTAGTACTACTCCAACTCAATCACACTTAACTATAGAGTTTCCTCCAAGGTTAAGTCTACTTAGATTATTATTTCATTTGCAAAACCTTTAGCAAGTGTTGTGTTTTATGAACCACTCATTATAGAGCCCCTTTAGCTCATCAATTGCTAAGTAGGAGATAATTTCCACAACAATTCAAATTATGATATTGTTATTATGATTCTATTGTGTAGTTGTTAGGTCAAAATCATTGACTCATTTTTCATGAGGGGTGGTTCACAAGAACCCATATCTCATGAGAATTAATGTTCCTGTAACACCCCAAAATTGGCACCTAATAATCAATCAATTTTGGTGCATGTTCTTATCCTCAAAGTCCTATTGTATTAGGCAAATTCTTCTCCTAATTGACTTTAATTGACTGAGTTTCAAATGCAGAAAACCCAAATTTGCATAAATCTGACATTACATTTAATTCCTAATTCTCAAATGATTATTAGCTAAAAATCCCTATGATTGATTGATTTAATCCTAAAGTCCTAAGTGCTTTTAATTAAACCAATTCCACCCCCTTTGGCTAATATACAAAAAAGGAATTGAAATGTTATTTAATTATTGAATGAATTATCCTCAAAAAGGGAATTCCATAATTCCATGTGAAAGGACACTTATGTGTCAATAATTCATTCTTTTATTTAAATAATCTTTTCTTATTCGTCTCAATTGGAGAATGAAGAGACAACTATTTCTTTTCAAGAAACTCTTCATCCTCTTTCCATGGTTTTCTATAAATTGGACCTCTTTTTCTTCATTAGAGGGGACTTTTTTTTGAGAGAATCATTACTATAGGCAAATTTACTTTGATTTCATGCTTTTAGCTTATCTTTTTCATAATTAGTATAATTTCAATTGGAATTGAACATGTTTAGCTTTCATTTATGATCTACTTATAGGGCTAACAATTCAATTTTGTACTTTCAAGCTTTCTAGATTCATTGCTAACTCAATTCTAGCTT
>MU226632.1:1826281-1837648 GCA_018584345.1 Thuja plicata
AAAAATATGTGTTGTTTTCGTAAGCGACTTAAGTGCTTAAAGCTAAGATTTTGGCTTCTCACTAATAACGATGCACTCTATAGAAGGTGTTATGCGCAAGGTCAAAAAGTGACCAAAAAAAAGTATCGACTGGTTGTAGACACTAATAACCCCAATATGGTTCATTTTATATGCAATAATATTTAAAAAAAAAAACCAATTTTAGAATTAAAAAGTACCTATTTGCAAGTGTTTAAGTGTATGGGCTTGTTCACATCTTTCATGTTTACATTAGGAAAGGGGAGTCAATAAATCCCCTATGGCCCCTTCCCAAGTCACCGTGGGCCACTACATGCCATTTACGAGACAAATGGTCAAACATTATGGAACCCTAAAAATGAACATTTTTAACATATTTCAGTATTTTCCCTTATTCATTTTACTCTCCCACATTTCACTTTGGCTTTTCTCTGCAATCACTTCGACTCCACTCAACAAAAACCATTTGGGCTCCGCTCTGCAACCTCCAGGTAACGTTGTGCCCATCAAGTAAGCTTCCTTTCTTGTATGTATAGTGACGATATCAAACAATGATTATCTCAATACCTTCCATTTCCTTAAAATGTTTATTATTTTGTAAATGTTGTCAAGGTTTTTAGTTTGTTGTTAAATGATTATCCATATGCATAAAGGGTTTCCATAAATGGGGAATTTTGCTTTTGCATTCATGCATTTTGGTATCTTTTGTCATCATTTATTCAAATGGCTTCCATTTCCTTGAAATGTTTATTATTTTGCAAATATTGTCGTAGGTTTTGGTTTGTTGTTAAATGATTATCTGTATGCATAAAGGGTTACAATAAAATGATGAATTTTTCTTCCACGTTCATGCATTTTGGTATCTTTTGTCATCATTTATTCAAATGGCTTCCATTTCCTTGAAATGTTTATTATATTGCAAATCTTGGTGCAGGAGCACCTAGGTAGGCTAGTTGTGGAAATGTAACCTAGGGTTTTCTCTTTATTTGTTTTGGCTTGTAGTGGTTCTAGCATGACCACTGGGTGAATAAAGGGACCAAGAGTCCTAGTGTGTGAAGTGTTTGTAGGAGGATAGGTCTTATTTGTTCCTTGGTGACCCTTAGGTCCAATTAGGCCCAATTAGGGAATTTTTAGCATTTTGTAGAAAAATGAGCCAAGAGAGGGAGTAGAGGTCCTTTTTTATTTTGTTTCATCATATGTAGTGGATTGGACAAGTTTGGCTAGGGTTTGACCAAGTTTGGCAATCAAACCCAAAAGTTGCCAAAAGTTGTCAATGTTGTCATTGACAACATTGACAACTTTTAAGACAAATTAGCATCTTCGAAGAAATTGGTTGGGTAACTGTCTGAAACTGACCATTTAGTGTTTGGGTCATCTATATAAGACCATCCTTGGGATTTGTGAAGGGTTGGCAAGTTTAAGAAATTTTATGTAGGTACTGTGTTAAGCAATAACAGTGTGAATTTGTGTGTTTCAAGGTGATCGGGCAATGTAATGGATTGAGAGTGTTTCTGTAAGTTTTGTTTCATGTAATGTAGGTTAGTATTGAACTTCCTGTGGTGTTATTTTGGTAGTTTGAATATTTTTAATTTCTTTTATAAAATCTTGAAAGTTCAGTCCAATTGCTGGTCTGGTTTTGAGCACTGGTTGCAAATGGAGTCTTAGCTTTCTTTTCCACCGTGGCTTTGGCCCAGGATCTTGGATTATGAAAGTAGACTCCATGTAAATTGTGTACATAGTAGGATGGGCCCTAGAAGTGATGGAAACTATTTTTAAGATGAAGCCCTAGGCGAGCCAGAGTAGCATGGCTAGGGATCATCAGAGGTTGCAGAGCTAGCTAGAGGGATTGAAAGCATCCATAGCTTCAATCAATGGAACTAGAAAGGTGGAGGAGTTAGAGGAGGACCCCCAACTAGGAGGAGAAGTTGTGAGGAGTTATCTTGTTGGCCAAGAAAGTTCATTTCTTGTGCAGACAGTAAAGGAGGCCTAAAACCCTAAATTTTAGGCATGAAAGTAGGAAGGACTATACAGACACTTCAGGGGCCTAAAACCTAGAAAATATTTAGTGTCTCTAAAAAGGGTATCTAGAGCCTAATCCTGTTTGGCACTTTTTAAGACATTTTCCCAAGATAATGTAGAAAAATGATAAGATCGATGCTAAAGGCATCAAAATCTTCAGTAAGGCTCCATGCCCGGTTGCGGTAGGCAGCCACCCTTTTATCATGACACATGTATTGACTCCAGACCTATTTGAAAATCAACTCTAAATCACCCAGAGCCCAGAGGTGGGTGATTCCTTTCCTTAATGCAAATAGGAGTCCAAGGACCAAGGCCTCGTACTCTGTGATGTTGTTCGTGAAGTTGAATTGCAGCATGTAAGATGCGAGGAAAGATTTCCCCTGTGGGTTGATTAATTCTTCTTCGGCCCCACAACCCCGTTTGGATCAGGAACCATCAAACTTAAGGGTCTATTAGCTCTTTTTCTTGTATGAATCAATTAAAACAACAATACATGCTTGACCCTCTATTCCCAATGCAGATTCATACATGAATAAGGCTAATTAACAAGGATGAAAATCCTTCTACACTTTAGGCTCCACATACCCAGGCGGGTGCACCTGATTCAAGAATTATTGAATGATAGATAATCTCATAATGGATTAAGGATTTATAATCCTTCTTCTTTTTATGCCAAATGGTCTAGGAAGGTTAACCTATTGATTCACTCTTCAAGGAATCACTAAGATGAATTGTATCCTTCGAATACATTCAGCTACACATATATGTTCATGATATCAGAAAATAAGGATTTTAATATTTGAGTTGATGATAACAACCACTTATCAGCCTATTGACCAGTGCCTAATCATGGGTGATAGATTCATAACAGAGCATACACATATTAAGATAATCAGTAGAAACATAAATGAATTTCAGATAGAGTGCCTTGCAAACTGTCCTCTCACTTTTACACCAATGTATCAAATCCTTGCATGAATCCTAATCCTCTACAATCATCTGTAAGATTTAAACTCTCCTTGAAAGTAACTCACAAAATAGAACATGACTATCTTATAATCAGTACACTCAAAATGCCTTGCAAATTGAACATACAAGAATTAATGATAAATTCAAGAAGACATCATTGACATGAAAATGGAGATTCCATTGTATTTTATTAATATGAACTCAATAACAGTACATTTTGAAGACTCAAAAGCCCATAGTCAGACCCATGTAGTAATCTGCCTTGTAGTCTTATTTTTACCATCCTTATTACAATGTCACAACTTGATACTTATAGGTAGCCCCAGTCATCTTGGAATCCTTTTGGAAAATAAGGATGCAACAAGCTACAGATGACTGGGCTACAGGACAAAATACAGTTCCAAGAAGAGAAAAAACTTCTGGCTGAAGAGATAACAATATTTTCTATGAGCCATGTGATCATTTGTCTTATGATGGCCTGAATGCTTGAAGTTGTTCCAAAGTAGTTGGGTCTTTATCATCTGGATCGTTCTCTCTTGTTGGTGTAGAGGCCCCAAATATCTGATTTGCTCCATTCACTCAACCTCCTTGGTGTTAGCTGTCCCCTTCATATTTATTGTTTCATGCTACCGGGGTGACTACTCCATACTTGCTAACCCACGTGGTGAACACCTCATCACTGGGCCAACTGAAATTGAGAACTTCATCTTTTTGGCTGCTAAACTCCTCCTAGTCAATATTGGCCTTCTACACTTTTGCTTCCCAAGATGCAAAAAATGCCCTGGCTTTGCTCAAAATATCAATGGTTAAAACAAACCAGCTAGTATTTGCCAAAGTCACAATACTTTTTGTCCTACTAGTTATTGCTTCATTTAATTGCCTCAACCATAGGGCTTCATTCTTTATGTTCCCATCCTCTTTGAACATATAGGGATACATATCGTATCTGTCCTTGGAAAATTCCCCTCTCAGAGTTGTGATCTTCTTCATGACCATGTTTCTCTTGGTGTCTAAATTGACCATCACCTTGAGACACTTATGAGTGCTTGTTAAAATAATATCAATATTATTTTGCTATTTTGAGAGGGAATTGAAAGATTTAACATGGGATGCTTTCCCTTTCCATCTACTCACTATCAGATTCCATTGTTCCTTTTCATCCTCATATTTGTTGATGATGCTTGCAATCTTCTTCCCCAATAGGTAGAGATTAGATAGGTTAACCTCACTGGCACACCTGTTGAGGTTGGATAATATTTGATCAGAATGTTTTTGCTTCACCAACTCACCAGCCTCTTTGTATGCTGGGGAATCTTCTAGGTCCCTCTTACCCTCCTCTTCTAATCTTGTCCTTTCACTGATTAGCCTATTCTTTTCAGCTTCCAATTCTGCTCTCTTGGCATCAAAAACTTCTTGAATAGTAGGACTTAGAGGTGCAGGGGATGGGGGATATGTTATGAATAGACTTGAGGAGGAAGGTTGATATGGGTCCTGAGAAATTACCCTTTGGGGCATCAATTGAATCTTTTGCTTACCTTATAACTCTCCTATTTTTTTGTTCTTCATCAAAGATTTAACCCTCTCTTCATTATAAGGCTTAAGCACAAACTCATAATTTTCATTTAGACTAGCATTTGCTTCCTTCTCCTTTTCTAACACTTTCATGCTTAGATTGGAAACTTGTATAACAAGGTTAGCTGCTTCAGTTCCTGAGGTATCTGCAACCCTTTTTACAATTAGGCTGCTCGTATCTTCAGTCTCATCATCTTCTTTAACTCTTCTCTTGTCCTTCTTCTTCAGTGAACAGATAACCAACGCTGCATGATCCTCACTAAATTGAGCACCGATTGATGTTCTAGTAGGGATTATGGGTTTAGCTTGTTTCCTTATAGCATCAAAAACCACTGCATCAGCTAAATCCCATTGTGGCAGTATGAGAACCCCCTGCCTTTTGATCATTTGTCTACCCTCTTCAGGAGTAATCTTGTCAAATTTTAACACCAATTCTTGTTTGACTACTTTATTTACGTCCTCCTTGGCAACATTGGGTTGGACTTCTATCATTTTCTGGCATTTGTCATTGTATTCACCAATATGGCACCTCCATAAAAACTGAATAAAAGCCCTAGTTTTGATGAAATTGTCATCAAACAAGAACTCATCACTAGCCTGTTTGGTCACAGGATCTAATTCCTTGCCAGCAAACTCTGCCACTGTAAGGTCATATGATGTATGTTTGGGTTCTTCTGGCATCCCTTCTTGTAGTTCTTGAGTAGTAACAACTACTTCACCGACATTTCTCATCTTGAACAATTGCTCAGCAATGGTCTGGTCATCATATTGCATATGGGATTGGGAAGGAGAATATAATTCACCTCCTTATTCTTTTATCTCCACCCTTTGCCTCTTTGGAGAGGGTACTTCTTGAACGTCAGTTTCCATTGGCCTCTTTCCCTTATGCTGAATGGGTTGATCAACTCTGGGAGCAACAGTGGTATATCCCCTTCTTTTGTATACTAGATAGTTCCCAGGTGGAACTATTCTGCTCTGTGGGAATTTATTCATGATAGCAAGGGCCTTTTCTGGGTCACTCTCAACTACTCTCTTCCTTTTCTCATTCAGGGTTTGCATTATTCCCTCAAAAATATTCATAAGTGAATCAATTTTATAAGACCATAGGAAAAAATCCTTTAGAGGATCATAGGTCTTGTCAAAATTCTAGACAAATTCCAAGGATTTCTTATATGCCATCCACTTTTCCTTTCTGACTTCTTGAACCTCTAGTTCAAAAATGTTCCTGGTAATATCCTTTGGATAATAGAATTGATGCTTTAGCATTATACAATTGGTCCTCTTTCTAAACATGCCCATGATAAAATCTTCATTGTCTGCACACCTGGCTATGGAAGTGGATAAATGATAGGGTTCAAAGTATTTGCCAAACTGTGTTCGTCATCCTTTTTTTATGATAAAGTGATGGGCTTTAGTGAGGGTAGGGAAGATATTTCCCTTCATCTTTCTTGTTAAAGCTTCCTCCTGCAGCCCACCTAATTGCCTTATGATTTCTGCTATCCCAATTTTGAGTGTGACTCTGTAGGGTAGCACATAAGGAACGCCTCTAAAACCATAAACCCTAATCACTGTGGCAAAAGGGTACAATATCAAATCTCCCTAGTTGTGAGAAATTTTCAACTCAGGGGCATACTCCATAGGCCTTAAAAGCATCATTAATTCATTATGAACTCTTGCATTTTGGTTGCTTAATAATGAATTAAGTCTGGTTGCAAAAACTTTTTCAAAGTATACATAACTTGCATTCTTTCTATCCCAGGACAAGTTTGCACTCCACATCTGAACAGGAAATTCTTCATCATCTTGGAATCTCTCCAATTCCATTTCTTCTTCAAAGAAATATGCACTGTTAAATAAGAACATATGCATCATGAGGGAATACTAACCCATTGGCTTTTGTATATTTCCATCTTTGATCCCTGACAAACCATCATGCATCTCTTGAGAAATATAGGATGCATAATCAAACACTACCGACAAGTGGGGATGCAGAATCTGAACAACCATCAACATTATATGGACTGGCATGGCCGTCTCTTCATTTATCCCCAAAATATTGCACAGAGAGCTATACATTTTCCTGGCCTTGCCAATAAAAAGATCCACTTTGAAAGGTTCAGGGGTTCCTGGTCCTATTACAACCAAATTTCCTATATTATTAGCATATCCCTTCACTACTTCACCTCTGTAATAATCCCTTTGGTTATTGTATATTTCTTTGAAATATTCGAGGTCAATATCATCCATACTCTGGGAAGTGTCAGTCAGCTTAAAAATTCTTCTGATTTCATTTGCTGTTACAGTCAGTATTATATTTCCCCAGGTGTCTCTAACAACCCTAGACACCTTATCATAAGTGTTTGCTATTAGAATGAGAAAATCAATGTCCATGAATACAATAGGTGCTATCAACTTTCCAACATCTAGTTCCCAAATATTATAGTCTGGGGTGGGGGCCTTTCTTTGACTATAAGATGCTCTAAACAGAGTAAGGGTGTCTAAACTAGTAGTGGCATCTGTTGCCCACCTTCTTGAATCATATAACCCATCCCCAATTTTGAAGCGGGGATGTTGAGGCACTGCCTTCTTAGCTTGTTTGGCATCCCCTAAGGACAATGGTAAATGCTGTAATAAATCCTCCCTAACATTCTATTTCTGGTAATCAACCTGTCCTAAATTTCTACTTTAGGGGCCATTCTAAGGGTTTTCTATCAATACTAGAACTAGATTCTGAAACAAGAGCTCTAAAACCTTCCCTAAACTGCAAACTCTATCTCAATTTGAATAGTGATGAATGAGTGAGCTTACCCGTTCTGCATAGAAGTCGTGTAAAGCTTATTTTCTTTTAATTCCGTCTTTGCTCAAATGGTTTCGGTGAATCATTGATATTGCAATCAACTTAATCAATTTACAGCCTCAATCAAATTAGTGTTTCAAATTGAATTCGACTGGAGTTGTCACTCATTCTGTAATTAATTTACCACCTTCAATTTTGTGGCTTAACGACTCTCTGCAACTTGTTTTATCAACTTTGAATTTGAATCATCGATTCTGAGCTTCATCCTTCACATCTGACGGCCATCTTACTTTCC
The DNA here is from genome assembly GCA_018584345.1 of Thuja plicata. Taxonomy (NCBI): domain Eukaryota; kingdom Viridiplantae; phylum Streptophyta; class Pinopsida; order Cupressales; family Cupressaceae; genus Thuja; species Thuja plicata. The sequence continues at coordinate 1,833,952 of MU226632.1, forward strand.
CAAAAACAACTGTCAACTGAGGACACATGTCACCACTGCTTATTCGCTAGATTCTGAGCACGTTGGATATAAGCGAACATGCAAGCCGTCAGATGTGAACCAACTTAACTGAAGTTTAAAACTCTGCTAGCTTTGAATTCCTGGGCCCACCAACTACCAGATGTCATCACCGCTTATTCTCTTATATGTTAGATGTCATGCATCTTGGATATAAGCAAATAAGCTGACCATCAGATCCTTTTGGGTTTTAACACCTTTCATACTCGTTTGCAATTGGACCCACATACTTCCCTGGATAGGTGTCATCACCGCTTATTCGCTTATATGTTAGATGTCATTCACTTTTCCTTTAAGCGAATAAGCGGTCCATTTGATCTTTTCAAACTTGTGCACTATTTAACAGAACACCTTTTCAATAGCTCGGCCCCACCAAGGACATGCGTCGCCTCCGCTTGTTCGCTTATACGTTAGATGTCGAACATCTTAGATATAAGCTAATAAGCGCACCGTCCGATCTTTTCAAACTTGCATGATACATAAGGGGATGATGTAAAAGGGACCTACATAGCGGGGCTTAGGAATTATTAAAGTGGTTAGGATGATACAATCCTTTGGCAAAAAGTAACCCATTCGACATGGACACATGACTTAATACAACTTAAGTGACCGAAAAAGTAAGGCAAGAATAGAACTGGCTGAGGCACTTAGGGTTTTTAGTCACTTTTGACCATTTTCAAATAGGTTGAGGGTTTGAGCACACTTAGCAGAGACATAAAAACAACTTGAATACCAATTTCAAAACCCTTGACACTACTAATGATAGGAGACCTTATAAAAATTACAAGGCACATTTTGGACAAGACATAGCACCAACAGTGGCTCTCTCTGAGGATGTTTAAACGCCAGGTTATAAAAAGAACCACAGATCTTTGGGGAAGCATACCACAAAATAGACTAACCTAAAACTGGAAACAAACACACAACAGAAGGGAAACACACCTGTACATATATTACAGACTACTTTCCATGGAAAGCAGGAATTAATTAAAGAAATTTTTCAAGAATTAGCCATGCACTGGAAATTCTTGTTCTTCATCATCCAGATTCTTGAGGAAATAAGAATCTTTTCCAAAGATCCTAGATATAACAAAAGGCCCAATCCATAGTGATTCAAATTTCTTGTGCTTGCCTTTCTCTTCAGCCTTAATATTCCACTGCAATACAAAATCACTAGGTAGAAACTTTCTCACATCTGCTCTTCTGTCAAAAAGGTATTTCATTCTTTGCTGTAGTTTGATATTTTCTCTCTGGCTTTCTCTCCTTATCTCATCCAATTCCACCAACTAAACCATCCTTTCTTCCATAGGTTCAGAGATTTCTATTCCTTCATTTTGGATAAACTTGTAAATTGAACCAAATTGTTAACATGCATTTTTGATTGAACACCATAAACCAATTCAAAAGGAGACCTTCCAATGGCCTTCTTAACAGTAATCCTATCAGCCCATAGGGAAAGTTTCAATTTAATATGCCAGGCTCTCTTATTTCCCTCCAGGGTCTTTTTCAAAATTTGTAAAATGCTTTTATTGCTAGATTCTGCTTGACCATTAGCTTGTGGGTGGTATGGGGATGAATAGGACATAACAATTCCCATATCAGAGCAAAATTTGGTGAATTCTTAAGACCTAAAGCACATGACATTGTCCATTATCAATTTAATGGGAACACCAAATCTGGTAATTATATTATCCATCAAAAATTCAATAACCATAGCACTTGTTGCCTTTTTGGTTGGGATTGCTTCTACCTACTTTGTGAAATAATCAGTTGCTAGCAAGATCCAGCCATGGCCTCCACTTGATTTTTCATTAAATTACCTTATAAAATCCATTCCCCACATAGCAAAGGAAGCCTCTGCCACTACCAGGTTTAGGAACAATGCCCCTGAATATTTCCTCTTGCTTGAAAATCTCTGGCATGGCTCACATTTCCTAACAAAAGTGTGAGCATCTTGGAAAACACAAGGCCAATAATATCTAGCCCTCAAGATCTTGTGGGCTGTTGTTTTAGAAGAATAATGCCCTCCACACATTCCAGCGTGCATCTCTCACAATACCTTTTTTGATTGACCTTTGTCAAGGCATAGTAACAGGATCCCATCTCTGTTTTTCCAAAACAAATCACCTTGTAACAAAACATACTTTTGTGATTGCAGCTTCAAACTCCTCCTTTGGTTATCATTTAATTTGTTTGGATATTTAGCATTTTTCAGAAAATAAACAATATTGGAATACCAGGGTTGCATCTCAATACTTGTCAAGCAATTATCTTTATTACCCACATTGTTTATTTGGACCAAATCCAAATTTTCCTCTGTCATCAATTTAGCCAACCCTAATCCCCTTACTAACTTAGTGATATGGATTTCTATATCAAACTCTTGAACTTTTTTTATCCATTTACATCTCTTTCTAGTCACTTTATTTTGAACAAAAATGTCCTTGACAGCGGCATGAGGGACATAGGATTTTATTTTTGCACACACCAAATAAGGCCTGAAAGCCTTGACTGACTTCACCAGAGAATAAGCTTGTTTCTCCATCATCTGATAATTTAATTCAGCTGATTGCCATGATTTACTAAAAAATACAATGGGGTGCTCAAATCCTTCATTATCCTTCTGCAATAATACTGCTGCAATAGTGTGAAATGAGGCAAAAGTAAATAGGGAAAAGGGCTTAGTGTAATCCGGGGATACAAGGACTGGTGCTTCTTGAATAGCTTGTTTTATCTTTTCAAAGGCTGACTGAGCTTTTTGACCCCATTCAAACTTCACATTTTTCTTTAGCAATTTGACAATAGGTTTAACTAATTATGCAAAGTTGGCAATAAATCTCCTGACAAAATTAACCTGTCCTAGAAATGATTGTATACCTTTTAAGTCCTTGGGAGCAAGTACCTTTTGGATGGCTTCAACTCTTTTAGGATATATCCTCACCCCCTCCTTTGACACTATGTGTCCCAAAAGTTTCCCCTCAGTAACAGCAAAGTGGCACTTTTTTGGGTTGACAGACACCCCGTATTCTAATGCTTTTATCATGACTTTTTCCAGGTGATTGCAGTGATCCTCTGCTCTTTTGGAGTAGGCTGTTAAGTCATCTTGGTAAACCACCATTAGAACATCTATGAGGTCTTTGAAGGCTACATCCATAGCTCTTTGAAAAGTAGCACCAATAATTTTTAGCCCAAATGGCATACGAGCATACACATAGGTGCCCCAAGGGGTAGTGAATGCTATTTTAAATTGTTCAGATTCTTTAACCAGCACTTGATTGTATCCTGAAAATCCATCCATCATAGATAATAGATCACATCCAGTGACTTTGTGTAGCATAGCCTCCATGTTGGGTAATCCATAATTATCTTTTAATGAGGCTACATTTAAATTTCTAAAATCAACACACAACTTTATCTCCCCATTTTTCTTTCTTATAGGGACTAAGTTAGAAACCCAAGTTGAATGTCTAATAGGCTTGATTATGCCTGCATCCCTTAACTTCATCAGTTTTATCTGCATTTTGGTGGCTAGTAATGGATTTATAGGCCTTTGCTTTTGTCTGAATGGTTTAGCGCCTTCTTTTAAAGGGACATCATGTTGGAATAAATCTTCTCTGTAGGCTTTCAAATCATCATAGGA
>MU226632.1:1841369-1860410 GCA_018584345.1 Thuja plicata
GCCTCCAATTCCAACTTTTCTAGTTGCTTTTCCAAGTCATCCTTAGCCTTCCTGGCTTGTTCAATATCCAAATCAATTTGAGGTATTCCTTTAGGGTTAGAAACTTTCTGCACAGGCTCATTTATGCCGATACCAACAACCTTTTGTTTACCTATGTCAAGGGCATCTTTAGTTGTTGCTTTGAGTTTTGCATTTAGTTCATTCTCATATGAGAACAACTGCCTAATTACAAGTCCTTCCTTCTCAAACTCATCCTTGTTAGGGTTTGAGATTTTATTCAGGGTTTTTTTCTCTCATCATTGAGGGTACCAAATAGTTTTGGATCTAGACCTTTGACTTCTTGATTTAGGCTTTTTGTCTTAAGGTCATTTCTTCTAGTTTCAGCTAAGAGTTTTTCTCTTTCCAATAATAGATCATATATCCTTTGCTCATGTTTTTCCCTTGCTTCAGCCATTTCCTTTTCTTGTTCTTTCTTTTTTCTTTTTAAAGCCACAACCTCATCTTGCAACTTATCAGAATCATATGATGTTGTTTCAGCAGCAGAAGTTTCTTTTGGTGGAGCAAGATTTTCTTCTGCAGGAAAGAACCCTATGTCAGTAGTTTCCCCATCTCTAAATGGATCAAAATTGGTACTGGCTCTATAAGAATCAACTGGTCCCATGGGTTCTATATCTTCAGATGAAGATGACTTCCTTTCTGGAATGGGGATATCCATTTTTCTTTCAGAGACATGTTGGAAATCATGTTTAGATGCCCCTCTTTTGGACCATTGTTTCCTTTGAGGCATATGGAGCTCCTCTCCAAGATCCTTTTCAGGATTTAGTCTGGAATATGATTTGGTATTTCTTTGTCAGCTCATCTATCAGAATGAATAAATAATTTTACTATGCAATAATGGACTACACAAATGTTAGAGTCGCCACCCCTTCTCAAAGGATTAATATATATATATAAAAAAATCAAGTACCTTGTCCTATCTCAGATTTCACCTTAAGTAAATATTGAAACTTGCAAATATATCAAGCTTAATAATTCCTCACAAATTTATTCCAACTGAGTCAGGATCTATATCATCTTCAGAATCAGGACCTTTAGGCAATGCACCACAACCGATAAGCAGGATAGACTCGCTCTAATGATTATAAGGAAGAAAAAACTAATTCTCAATATTGTAAGAACAAGTGATTTCATGATCATGACTCTGAGATCATTACAAGAGTCCCTAGCAGACTTACAAAAATTTGATTTATGTTAAACACACCAGAGATTTATTGATTTCTTCAACAAGAGTTTTTGCATCTTACTCCCCAGTAGAGTTGCTATTTTGTTAGCCCTTTTTCTTGTATGAATCAATTAAAACAACAATACATGCTTGATCCTCTATTCCCAATGTAGATTCATACATGAATAAGGCTAACTAACAAGGATGAAAATCCTTCTACACTTTGGGCTCCACATACCTAGGTGGGTGCACCTGATTAAAGACTTACTGAATGATAGATAATCTCATAATGGATTAAGGACTTATAATCCTTCTTCTTTTTATTCCAAATGGCCTAGGAAGGTTAACCTATTGATTCACTCTTCAAGGAATCACTAAGATAAATTGTATCCTTTGAATACATTTAGCTACACATATATGTTCATGATATAAGAAAATAAGGATTTTAATATTTGAGTTGATGATAACAACCACTTATCAGCCTATTGACCAGTGCCTAATCATGGGTGATAGAGTCATAACAAAGCATACACATATTAAGATAATCAGTAGAAACACAAATGAATTTCAGATAGAGTGCCTTGCAAACTATCCTCTCAATTTTACACCAATGTATCAAATCCTTGCATGAATCCTAATCCTCTACAATCATCTGTATGATTTAAACTCTCCTTGAAAGTAACTCACAAACAAGAACATGACTATCTTATAATCAGTACACTCAAAATGCCTTGCAAATTGAACATACAAGAATTAATGATAAATTCAAGAAGACATCATTGACATGAAAATGGAGATTCTATTGTATTTTATTAATATGAACTCAATAACAGTACATTTTGAAGACTCAAAAACCCATAGTCAGACCCATGTAGTAATCTATCTTGTAGTCTTATTTTTTTACCATCCTTATTAAAATGTCACAACTTGATACTTATAGGTAGCCCCAGTCATCTTGGAATCCTTTTGGAAAATAAGGATGCAACAAGCTATGGATGACTGGGCTACAGGAAAAAATACAGTTCCAAGAAGAGACAAAACTTCTGGTTGAAGAGATAACAATATTTGCTATGAGCCATGTGATCATTTGTCTTGTGACTTCCTGAATGCTTGAAGTTGTTCCAAAGTAGTTGGGTCTTTATCATCTGGATCTTTCTCTCTTGTTGGTGTAGAGGCCCCAAATATCTAATTTTCTCCATTCACTCAACCTCCTTGGTGTTAGCTATCCCCTTCATATTTATTGTCTTATGCTACCGAGGTGACTACTCCATACTTGCTAACCCACATGGTGAACACCTCATCACTGCGCCAACTAAAATTGAGAACTTCATCTTTTTAGCTGCTAAACTCCTCCTAGTCACTATTGGCCTTCTCCACTTCTACTTCCCAAGATTCAAAAAATGCACTGGCTTTTCTCAAAATATCAATGGTTAAAACAAACTAGCTAGTATTTGCCAAAGTCACAATACTTTTTGTCCTGCTAGTTATTGCTTCATTTAATTGCATCAACCATAGGGCTTCATTCTTTATGTTCCCATCCTCTTTGAACATATAGGGATACATATCGTATCTATCCTTGGAAAATTCCCCTCTCAAAGTTGTGATCTTCTTCATGACCATGTTTCTCTTGGTGTCTAAATTGACCATCAACTTGAGACACTTATGAGTGCTTGTCAGAATAATATCAATATTATTTTTCTCTTATGAGAGGGAATTGAAAGATTTAACATGGGATGCTTTCCCTTTCCATCTACTCAGTATCAGATTCTATTGTTCCTTTTCATCCTCATATTTATTGATGATGCTTGCAATCTTCTTCCCCAATAGGTAGAGATTAGAGAGGTTGACCTCACTGGCACACTTTTTGAGGTTGGAGAATATTTGATCAGAACATTTTTGCTTCACCAACTAGTCAACCTCTTTCTATCTTGGGGAATCTTCTAGGTCCCTCTTACCCTCCTCTTCTAATCTTGTCCTTTCACTGTTTAGCCTATTCTTTTCAGCTTCCAATTCTTCTCTCTTGGCATCAACAACTTCTTGAATAGTAGGACTTAGAGGTGCAGGGGATGGGGGATATGTTATGAACAAACTTGAGGAGGAAGGTTGATATGGGTCCTGAGCAATTACCGTTTGGGGCATCAATTGAATCTTTTGCTTACCTTCCAACTTTGCTATTTTGTTGTCCTTCATCAAAGATTTAATCCTCTCTTCATTATAAGCCTTAAGCACAAACTCATACTTTTCATTCAAACTAGCATATGCTTCCTTCTCCTTTTCTGGCACTTTCATGCTTAGATTGGAAACTTGTACAACAAGGTTAGCTACTTCAGTTTCTGAGGTATCTGCAACCCTTTTCACAATTAGGCTGCCCGTATCTTCAGTCTCATCATCTTCTTTAACTCTTCTCTTGTCCTTCTTCTTCAGTGACCAGATCTCCAACGCTGCATGATCCTCACTAAATTGAGCACCAATTGATGTTCCAGTAGGGGTTATGGGTTTAGCCTTTTTCCTTATAGCATCAAAAACCATTGCATCAGCTAAATCCCATTGTGGCAGTATGAGAACCCCCTGCCTTTTGATCATTTGTCTACCCTCTTCAGGAGTAATCTTGTCAAATTTTAACACCAATTCTTGTTTGACTACTTTCTCTATGTCCTCCTTGGCAGCATTGGGTTGGGGTTCTATCATTTTCTAGCATTTGTCATTGTATTCACCAATATGGCACCTCCATAAAAACTGAATAAAAGCCTTAGTTTTGATGAAATTGTCATCAGACAAGAATTCATCACTATCTTGTTTGGTCACAGGATCTAATTCCTTGCCAGAAAACTCTGCCACTTTAAGGTCAGATGATGTATGTTTGGGTTCTTCTGGCATCCCTTCTTGTAGTTCTTGAGTAGTAACAACTACTTCACCGACATTTCTCATCTTGAGAAATTGCTCAACAATGGTCTGGTCATCATATTGCATAGGGGATTGGGAAGGAGAATATAATTCACCTCCTTGTTCTTTTATCTCCACCCCTTGCCTCTTTGGAGAGTGTACTTCTTGAATGTCAGTGTCCATTGGCCTCTTTCCTTTATGCTGAATGGGTTGATCAACTCTGGGAGCAACAATGGTATATCCCCTTCTTTTGTATACTAGATAGTTCCTAGGTGGAACTATTATGCTCTGTGGGAATTTATTCATGATAGCAAGGGCCTTTTCTGGGTCACTCTCAACTGCTCTCTTCTTTTTCTCATTCAGGGTTTGCATTATTCCCTCAAAAATATTCATAAGTGAATCAATTTTATAAGACCATGGGAAAAAATCCTTTAGAGGATCATAGGTCTTGTCAAAATTCTGGACAAAGTCCAAGGATTTCTTATATTCCATCCACTTTTCCTTTCTGACTTCTTGAACCTCTAGTTCAAAAATGTTCCTAATAATATCCTCTGGATAATAGAATTGATGCTTTAGCATTATACAATTGGTCCTCTTTTTAAACATGCCCATGATAAAATCTTCATTGTCTGCACACCTGGCTATGGAAGTGGATAAATGATAGGGTTCAAAGTATTTTCCAAACTGTGTCCATCCTCCTTTTGTTATGATAAAGTGATGGGCTTTAGTGAGGGTAGGGAAGATATTTCCCTTCATCTTTCCTATGAAATCTTCCTCCTGTAGCCCACCTAATTGCCTTATGATTTCTGCTATCCCAATTTTGAGAGGGACTCTGTAGGGTAGCACATAAGGAACACCTCTAAAACCATAAACCCTAATCACTATGGCAAAAGGGTACAATATAAAATCTTCCCAGTTGTGAGCAATTTTCAACTCAGGGGCATACTCCATAGGCCTTAAAAGCATCAATACTTCATTATGAACTCTTGCATTTTGGTTGCTTAATAACGACTTAAGTTTGGTTGCAAAAACTTTGTCAAAGTATACATAACTTGCATTCTTTCTATCCTAGGACAAGTGTTCACTTCACATTTGAACAGGCAATTCTTCATCAGCTCGGAATCTCTCCAATTCCATTTCTTCTTCAAAGAAATCTTCACTGTTAAATAAGAACATATGCATCATGAGGGAATACCAACCCATTGGCTTTTGTATATTGCCATCTTTGATCCCTGACAAACCATCATGCATCTCCTAAGAAATATAGGATGCATAATCAAACACTACCGACAAGTGGGGATGCAAAATCTGAACAACCATCAACATTATATGGACTGGCATGGCCGTCTCTTCATTTATACCCAAAATATTGCACAAGGAACTATACATTTTCCTGGCCTTTCCAATAAAAAGATCCACTTTGAAAGGTTCAGGGGTTCCTGGTCCTATTACAACCAAATTTCCTATCTTATTAGCATATCCCTTCACTACTTCACCTCTGTAATAATCCCTTTGGTTATTGTATATTTCTTTGAAATATTCGAGGTCAATATCATCCATACTCTGGGAAGTGTCAGTCAGCTTGAAAATTCTTCTGATTTCATTTGCTGTTACAGTCACTATTATATTTCCCCAGGTGTCTCTAACAACCCTAGACACCTTATCATAAGTATTTTCTATTAGAATGAGCAAATCAGTGTCCATGAATACACTAGGTGCTATCAACTTTCCAACATCTAGTTCCCAAATATTACAGTCTAGGGTTGGGACCTTTCTTTGACTATAAGCTACTCTAAACAGAGTAAGGGGGTTTAAACTAGTAGTGGCATCTCTTTCCCACCTTCCTAAATCATATAACCCATCCCTAATTTTGAAGTGGGGATGTTGAGGCACTGCCTTCTTAGCTTGTGTGGCATCCCCTAAGGACAATGGTAATTGCTGCAATAAATCCTCCCTAACGTTTCATTTCTGGTAATCAACCTATCCCAAAATTTCTACTCTAGGGGCCATTCTAAGGGTTTGCTATCAATACTAGAACTAGATTCTAAAACAAGAGCTCTAAAACCTTCCCTGAACTGCAAACTCTATCTCAATTTGAATAGTGATGAATCAGTGAGCTTACCCGTTCTGCATAGAAGTCGCGTGAAGCTTGTTTTCTTTTAATTTTGTCTTTGCTCAAATGGTTTTGGTGAATCATTGATATTGCAATAGACTTAATGAATTTATAGCCTCAATCAAATTAGTCTTTCAAATTGAATTTGACTAGAGTTGTCACACATTCTATAATTAATTTACCAGCTTCAATTTCGCAGCTTAACGACTCTCTGCAACTTGTTTTATCAACTTTGAATTTGAACCGTTGATTCTAGGCTTCATCCTTCACATATGATGACCATCTTACTTTCCTGAAAACAACTTTTGACTGAGGACACATGTTGCCACCGCTTATTTTCTTATTTGTTAGATGCCAAGCACTTTGGATATAAGCGAACACACGAGCCATCAGATGTGAACCAACTTAACTGAAGTTTAAAACTTCGCTAGCTTTGAATGCCTGGGCCCACCAACTGCCAGATGTCATCACCGCTTATTCGCTTATACGTTAGATTTCATGCATCTTGGATATAGGAAAATAAGCCAACCGTTAGATCCTTCTATGTTTTAACACCTTTCATACTCGTCTGCAATTGGACCCACATACTTCCCTGGACAGGTGTCATCACCGCTTATTCGCTTATATGTTAGATGTCATGCACTTTTCCTTTAAGCGAATAAGCAGTCCATTTGATCTTTTCAAACTTGTGCACTATTTAATAGAAGGCCTTTTCAACAGCTCGGCCCCACCAAGGACATGCGTCACCTCCGCTTGTTCACTTATACGTTAGATGTCGAGCATCTTAGATATAAGATAATAAGCGCACCGTCTGATCTTTTCAAACTTTCATGATACATAAGGGGATGACGTAAAAGGGACCTACATAGAGGGACTTAGGAATTATTAAAGTGGTTAGGATGATACAATCCTTTGGCAAAAAGTAACCCATTCAACATGGACACATGACTTAATACAACTTAAGTGACTGAAAAAGTAACGCAAGAATAGAACCGGCTGAGGCACTTAGGGTTTTTAGTCACTTTTGACCATTTTCAAATAGGTTGAGGGTTTGAGCACACTTAGTAGAGACATAAAAACAACTTGAATACCAATTTCAAAACCCTTGACACTACTAATGATAGGAAACCTTATAAAAATTACAAGGCACATTTTGGACAAGAAATAGCAGCAACAAGGTCCATAAGTCATTGTTTGTTGTCTGGGGCTGGGAAGATGAAGTGGTCTTTGGATTGCTTTTGGGAGGCTTGGGAGGAGTTTCCTCTAGTGCTGATGGTACATGGGTGAGGTTTACCTCCATAGGGGCTTCTGTTTGGGACTCCTTGACAAATGATGTCGAAGAGGAACCGCTAGTAGAAGTACTGAGTCCCGGGGAATTGGCTGTGTGTTCTTTCCTCTGAAGGGCATCAATGTACCAGGTGGCAGTGGAAAGGAAAGGCTCACACTCTAGCTCTGAATGTTTCTGGTAATGCATCCTACACCAAGTGCCAGACAAGAGTGTGGCGGGGGTCACTGCGACACCCTGAGAGTTAACCTCAACCCTCAATTTTTCTTCTAGGTCTTGGGTTCTCTGTAGAACTATGGGATCCTCCTTGGGGGTGAAATCAAATGTTAGGATCTGAAGGGGTTAGTACACCCCAGGGGAAGTCTCAGAGAATAAGACCTCATTCACCCTCCCAATTTTGGCGAGGGCCTATTTCATCTAGGGTTCACTCTCAACCCAAATTTTGTTAGATTCTCCTTCCCAGGGGAGCCATAAGTGGGAGAAGTCAATCGAAAAGTACCCATTCAGGGACTTAGACCAATTCCAACTTAGAAATATCCCATAAGTTTTTGGGATATCCACCACTTGGATGTTAATTGTACTGGCTATCCTAGGGTCCTGGATGAGTTGAATCCGGACATTCTTCAATTCACCCACCATTTTTATAGCAGTCTTATCTAGTTGGATTACTCCACCGTTAGATAGGGTGGGTTAGAATCTAAGCTTCTAGCATATGGATAGGGGCATGATGTTTCTCGAAGCCCTGGAATCTACTAGGTAGTTGTGTATTTTTTTGCCTTGTATGTTGAAGCCTAGTAGGAAGGGAGGATATTTTGTGTTCCCCTAGAAGACAACCGAGTTGGCATCCTCGAAAGATACAGTCTTGGGTGGGCGAATGATGGCTTCCAGATTTCCAAAGAGCTTTAGAAGAGACTTCTTCTACTCGGGAAAGTTTAGAAAAACCTCCATCAAGGTCATGGAGGTGGTGGTTTGTTCTAATGCCTTCATGATGTCGAACCTTCCTCCCGAGAATTGGTGGCTTCCCTCGGCTGGGTCCTTTGCTTGGTTAGAGCTAGAACCTTTTGGAGGGACAGATCGATCGATTGTATTGTCCCAGGGAGGAGTGTCCTTAGGAGGTGTGGGCATGTAAATTGGTCCTTTACCATCCTAACTTTGAGTGTTGTAGGGAGCCAGTGGGTTGGTGAAGGCATTGGCCTCAAAGGCCGGAATTGACTCATCAAAGAATCCCTATAGTTTGGATTCTTCTTCGTCTTCTCTAGCGGTCCCAAAGAAGATGGTCTCATAGGTGAATGCACTGTGAGTGGGCTCTTGCACAGGAGGTTTTGGGGGAGTAGGGTCAGACGCTTATTGTCTGTCCAGCTGAGAAATCATGATGAATTTCTCCAGCGTGGCACAATTTACCTCATTGTGGGAGCCTATGTCATGCAATCTACACCAATTGGTCATGGGCTGGAAGTCTATGACTGGTGTGAAATGGGATGGTCCAGCACCACTCTGAATGAAATTTTGGTTTAGAGGGGGACCTCCCATATTAGCATTATTGTTTCATTACTGTTGGTTGGGCCGGGGCCTGTTGTTGAAGTTTCTTCTGACATTGTTGTTTCATTGGCCAGAGAAAATATTCCCTCTTTGGGAATTAGAAGTCTGGGGTATGTAAGACCTCGCCTTCAGTTGAACCATGTCCATAGTCAGGGCAGACAACATTCACCAGAGGGATTCTACCTCGGCAGTAAACTAGTTATTTGCATCACAATGTGATGGTTGTTTTTGTTGGTTCCCTGGAAAAGGGGCCACATTTTCTAGAGTTAAGGGTGGCAATCTTCCAGTCGTGGATGACTCAAAGAAAGGAACTCTGGATGGTTGTCTCTATGGTTGTTGTGTTTTCTATGACTATTTCTAGGGAAAGGATTCTAGACCTAGTATTGTCTGGGTTTGCGATGGATATACGTACCAGTCCTGCTGGTCTATCGGCGGTGGCGGAGGATTCACAACCATCGTGGGGGAACCCATTGCTAGATTGGAGTTATATCCCCTAATGTAAGAAGTTCCACCAGGGATCATGTTGAATGGCGTACTCTGCCCAATCTCACTTGGGGATTTTTTAAGACCATGGGACAAATCCAAAGCTAGGTTGTAAAATTTTTCTAGGGTGTCCCGATCACCCGGGGTGGTAGTTCTCCAGAGGAGAGTGGCAACGAAAGGGTCCATCACGTTGAGATAGGTCTAGATAGTCACTTCTACAGATGGGATGAAAGGACTAGTGCACTGTTTCAAGGTGCATTAGAACCGATGATTGAATGCTATAAGGGGTTCATTCAGTTCCTTCCTGATAGAAATGAATTGACTATGTGACCATGCTGGGTCCACATGTACATGAAAGGCAGCCAGGAAGGCGTCCTCCATGTCCTGCCAACTATTGATGGAGTTGGCAGGAAGGTTAAGGTACTAATTCAATTCGTTCTATCCTAAGGACAAGGGGAACATTTGGGTCACAACATCTTGATGTTGGATCCAGTGTCGGTTCATGGCATCTTTGTATACCTGGAGATGCTCTTCTGTGGTTCGTGAGCCTAAGTTCTTGTATCGGGGACAAATCTTTTCTGGGTGTGAAGGTAAATCATTGGCTGCACCCAAAAAAGTTCCCATTAGGGACCCGATATTTCCAAAATATGCAGCCATTGGGGGAGTTGGGTTTTGACCAGGTTGAGCACTAGTTCCTAGGATCGTCTAGGGGGCTTGGGTATTCTGCAGTATGCTAGATCCTCAGACAATGGTGGCTGAATTTACTATCAAGGTTTGCTTCTTTCAAGCAGGAGGCTCGAGTTAGACAAACCATCTAGGATTAGGAGTTGATCTTAGGACTCTTTCAAATCTTTCTGGTGAAAATGATCCAATCCCATTGAAGGCTTGGCTCCTAAAACTATGGCTTGGGGAACCCTCGGGCGGTGTAAAATCTAAATCTTCAAAGGGGGATGAGTTCATGCCCTCCTTCTAGTGCCAGTTTCTAATGATGAGACTTTGTGACTAGGTCCGCCAATAGAGGTAAGTTGTCACCGGGTACCGACCAACTTTTCCTATAAAGGTTGTCTGAGGAAGTGAGATTCCCTGGGCCTCCAAGCACGTGAGAGTTGGGTCTCAACAGTGCGGGGCTTAGTTGGGAGATGTGACTGCTTTGTTTTGAGGGGGATATCTGGTTATCTTCAACTCATCCTCTTTGGGGATTCAAGTGAGTGGGGTTTCCTGCAAGCACACATTCATTTTACAAATAAACTTCAAAAGATACTGCAGAGTTAGAGAGATTTCATCTACCTATAGTTATGCTAAACATTCAAAATATCAACAATTCTCTAACACACTACACTAAATACCAAAGAAATATACAACCATCAGTTCATATTTTATCAGTAGAAAAGGAAAGGAGGTCATTAATCTACTTTAAGTATCAGAGAAAAGGACATGAAGAACATAAACCATAAAATACCGTTAACCCAGAAGACAGAATGCCAACAACATCATTGAGAGAACTCTTCCTTCTTCATTAACATCTCTTCTAGCAAGAACTGGTGCATGGTACAATGGTGACTCCAAGGGAGCATTTAACTACTGAAAGCTTAAAACCATAGAGCATTGAGCTCTACAACTTAAGAATTGAGAAAAACTAGATTGCTATTAACTATGGACTGCAAAATAATCAATTTCGCCAACCCTTGGAATGAAGTCAGACTTATTATTTATACACATCACCTGACCTAAACCTAAACCTAACTTATTTTACTCTTTACAATATAATACAATATCTGGTGGCCAGTACTACTTGCACCACACTACAAAAGACCTCAAGATGGAGAAGGTTTGACATGTCAGAAGAATAAGACAAGAAAAGCAGAGTGGAAGAATTGGCCTCGAGAAGAGAGCTGAGATGAGAGAGAAGAAATCTAATCCCTTAGGGATCAAGGCTACATGCCTCATAAATGGGATGGTGGCTCACTATCTCTGATGTGCCAAGTGTAACATTGAAGCGGTGCCTCGGGAAGACCATCTATCAAAAAACCTCTTGTCGAGCCAACGTGCCTTGTTGCGGTCACCCACCTTCTAACAACCTTTATTAATTGCTTTGAGAGTGACCGGTCAGCTTTGAGAATCAGAACGTGGGTCACTTAAAGAATACAAAAATATGGGATCTAGAATTCTAGGATCTAGGAACTCACGTTCCAAAAGAATAAATGAATACAAAACATATCTCCCACTGAACATCTCTGGAACCCAGAGGACTTTATTGCTCCTTATGATTTTTCGCAAGCCTCTAACACTTGGCCTATACTTTCTTCATCTATACTCTAGATGCTATCCCACTAACTACGAATAGCCTCCACTACTTCCTCAACTTCCCCAGCCCCATTCCAGAATTCATCCACCATCTTGATGGCATCGTGTGATCGGATCATTATTTTAGACAACCTAGATAGCCTACGCTAGTCAAAATCTTCGGCAGGCGGATATAGGGACTCTATTCATTCATTGAACTTGCTGAGGACATAGTCCTCCAGGGTACATGTGCCAGTGGTGAAGGGATCAACTTGCGATACCCTAGCCACAAATGTTTTAAATAATCCCAAGGGATACTGGGCTATTGTCACCTTCTCTTTCAGGGCCTTAACCAATTCCTTGCACACCTTAATATTGAGGACAAGTCTGGAGTACTGGGCCTGGAGGGAATCAAATAATTCATCTCCCAAAATTCTAGACTCTATGGTGACTTCTTCGTCGATGTTTCAGATCTCTTCTAGCCTGGCCTTCTATTTTTCATACTTGGCTAGATCTTGCTCCCATATAATAGCAGAGCCTTTCATCTGGTTGAGGAGAGAACTAACTCAGTAAAGGTCTCGGAGGGACGCCACCAAAAACTGTCTCATTATGGTCACTTGCTCGGCTGCCCAACCGTCCACAACTTGCACTTTCTTCTTCATGATGTGCAGAGAATCCACATCACCCTGTGCAAGTGGCAATCCAGAGGAAGGGGTTCCGGGGTGGACTTCTGCCAATGGATGTGTGAGTTCTGTGAGAAGTGAAAGGAGGTTGGCATTTGTTTCTCTTTCCTCTTGCATCTTCTAGCCCTAATTTATGTATCGAGCCTCTATTGCCTTGGTGGCCTCTTTGAACAAGTCCAATTCACCTTGCTTATCCCTCTTCCCTAATGCTACCTTTGCTATACTATAGTCTTCAGGCCTCACGGCCACTGCATCTGCATTAAGAGGGGGCGTTGCGATGGTTGCAACTATGATACTAGCTAGGTTATTCTAGAGAATATGGACTACCCGTGCTTTCTTGGGCTTCCTAGCCTTTGTATTTCTGGGCATCATTTTGGCCAACGAGAGTGGAGCGCTTATGGTTGCCGCCGGGGCTTTTCTTTTCTTGGATTCCACTAGCCACTAGGGCGGCTAGTGCATCTTTGCTGTCAATATCTATTCATCAAGATTCCTTTCAGAATCTGGTGGCACGTTCCTGGAATGCACATTATCTTCAGGCTCTTTATCCACTTCTCATTTTAGTTCCTCCTGTTCTTGTTCCTTTTTTGTTTCCTGTTCTCTGAAACCCTCAATGTTTTCCACCATATCGGCATCTTTTGTTGCACTATCTAGAGCCTTCTCTCCTGCCTCAATCTCTTCTTTATTTTCAGGGATTTCATACCTATGAGTGTCAGCTATTTCTTCATTTTGTTTATCTAGGACCTCTTGGTCCATTTGTTGCTGCTGCTGGTCTTGGGCCACATTGGCTTCATCTGTTAGGACATTTTCCTCCATCAAAACATCCTCTAGAGGTGGGTGAGGTCTCTAGCCAAAATTTAGCAAGGAAACCACCATTACTACCTCACCGAAAGTGCTCTAGGGCACTTGGCCACCCAAAGTTACCAAAGGCGTTTGAAGTATGATGTTTGGAGGTATGGTTGTTCCCTTGGGTCTGGGTTCTCCAACCATTAGTTTCTCATTTGCAGGCTGCCTTAGTATGTTCTCAGTCCCCTGAACCATTATTCTTTCCTGCTTAGGCTCTATTGATACTTCTTCCTGAGCCTCTTGCTCTAATGTATCCTTTTCTATGGGAATTTCCTTTTCTATAGGGACCTCTTCCTTGTCCTGAGCCGCAATCTCCTCTACCGCATGATTTATACCATGCTAAATCTCTAAGAGCTCCTTTGTCGAGAAGGTTTTGTCAAAATCATCGTGCGGGGGTGAGGAGTCTGAGATATCTTCAAGTTTGGGAGAGTCCAAACTTACATCTACATGGGGCATCTCTGGCATGTTGGGGGTGATGGTTGCACTGGGTGTGGGGGTCACCATTGTTTTCTTCTTCCTTATGAGTGAAGCCCCGGTATCTAGGATGTTAGTAGACTCTGCCTTAGTGAAAGTCTATCTGGTCATTATAGCTGCCAAAGAGGGGGATCCCGCCAGGCAGGTAGATGCCATTGGAGCTATAGGGAGACCAGCAGATACCTGCATGCTTAGTTGCTGACTGGTCAGATTTACCAACTCCATTTATTGATGCAGTTGAGCCATCATAAGGGTGGGGATCTGGGGAGGTGCTTTGGGATCTGGGGTGCCCTCTTTTTCTTTCCCTTTACTTGTGCTTGCTTTAGCAGATTTGGAAGATGAGGAGGATCCAACGCCAGCTGAAGAGGGAATGGTCTTCCTAACCATTGATTTCTTTCAGGAGCTTTTGGGACACACCCAGGTGAAGTACTGGTGACTTGCCTCCAAAATGGGGCAGCTTACCCCTTCAATTGTTAGGTCCTCTGAGATGGATCAATCCACCAGAGAAAGATCTTGTTTATCTAGCCCTTGTCCTTTTTATGCTGGACCCTCCAACAACCCATCATCCTTAAATCCCTTCAGGAAGGTCTGAATGTGTAGTGCTTTCATGAGCCCCTTGCTCATCCTTCTATTCTGTCAGGCTCGGAGATCAAAACTATCATGGCAGTTCACTTAGAAGTCTTCAATATCTGCTTCATGCGGTTCGAAAGCTCGAGGTAGTGCTGTGGCAATATTTTCACGGGGATCATAATTTTTCTGGGCATGGTGGAATTCCACCATCCCCAAGCTCTTCAGTTAATTATCTATCTCCCAGGCTGTGACAAGGTTGCATGTGTAATTCCCACAAGAGAAAGGGAATGGGACGTTGATGACCTTCTTCAATGTGAAGAAGGTGTGCAGATCCATCATCTGCTTGTAAAGCTCTAAGACAATACTTCTATCCCCGCAATGCCGGGGAAGAAGATAGGGCTTCCCATTGAAGCCTGTCACTCTAATATAGGTGTGATGCCATAACTAAATAAATTAATGGCCGTAGGAGCTGACCAGAGTCATCACCACCTGTGAGAGGTGATACCCGAAATCCTGAGTAAATGTTAAGATATTTTGGTAAATAAACGCGTCATTTACCCAGTAGAAGTTTTGGAAACTAAGTTCACACTATAACTAGGGATAATGATCCCATGGTGTGACTTATCCAAGCCCATTCCCAAGCTCTCCAACTATGCCCAAACTTGGAAAAGCCAGCCTTTGTTGTGCTAATACCCACAACACATATGAAGTCATATAAAACTAAGAGGTCTGGGTGATGGTCCTCATCTGTGTATCCACGTGGTTGGCTATGGTAGCAGCCCAGTTGAAGGTCCTGTTGTGTGTGGTGATGTAGTATAAAAAATAATACATCCAGGCCAAGAATTCCAAGGCGTGGGGCCATCTAAAGATCCTACATAAAAATATGATGCTCGCTTGAATGGGCTCCTTGAAATCCCCGCGGGGAATTTCCAACTTCATTCTTTTGTGGTCTCGCTTTGGAGACTTTAGCCACTAACTATTGAGGTATTGCCAGGAAATGACTTCGGCCTCACCAAATTCCTTTAGTGAGTCAGCTCAGGTGACGATAGTGAACCTTTTGAACTGAGGAATCCCCAACCCAAAAGCAAAGGTTGGGGCATCCAAGGTGACAATTGTGGTGGGGTATTGTAGTGGCCGGGGATCCATAAGCAGGACTGTACGAGTCGGTGCATTGTATAGAATTGCTAGCTGCTTTATTAATTCCAGTGACTGCACTGAACATGGGAAGTTTGTAGCCTTTATGATGCCGGAGGTGGCCAAGCAAGTGGCTACCTTGTCCCCTTCAGCCTTTAGCCTATAAATGGTCTGGATCAGACCTTGTAATTTGACCCAAGTTCCAGGGTATGTATCTGTTATTTCCTAGACTTCGGAGTCCACCTTGGACCCTACAATAGCTCCCTCCTTTGGATATTTGGACATTAGGGGCAGCTTTGCCTGCATTCTTTCCATCTTTGACTTTGTAGCTGCCTAGGTGGAAGTGGTAGGTAGTTCTGGACTATCAGGAGGGAAAAAATTGTCAGACATCTTGGATCAATCTATCTGCAACCTGCAAGACTAGAAAATTGTCAGGACATATATAAACATTAAGTTATAACTCCGAGAGATCCTTCACCAACCCGCACCTGTCAAAAAAGTGTTAGTACATACATCAAGAGTTCTGGAGCATCTAGAATGAACACGACTTAGCATTCTGGAGCATGTTAACAAGGCAACAGGAGGAAGTGAAAGACAAGGTCTTGGTGGAGGTCTGGAGTCCAGACAAACTAGCCGTTGCCAATGTGATTGGCAAAAGGCCATACTTTGGTCGATGTGTAATGACACATGGTAGGATGGTAGCGGTGTTAAGACATTTATGGTGACAAGTAGGGTGACATGAGGGAATTAAATGCCAGATGGGACATGGTTTGAATTCCCACTCATGGGAAATTAATCCCACCATTATGGTGATGAGATGGAGGAGAGAGAAAGATGCCATGGCTCGAACCAATGAGGTGCCGATTTTGAACCATGGTGGCTCCATTTCAATGATCTCATCCTCGCAAGGCAAAAGGAACAACAGGGCGCAAAGAACTTGAGAGCTCTAAGGGATATATAGAATATATACATAAAAATATAGGAGGGCTAAGGGCCAAAACATATATACACATGATATAAAGAAATATACATCATTTACAGACTAAACAATATTAACACATGCACATTAGCTAACCTAAATCAATATACAAAATTTACACTAACCTACAGCTACGCAGAGGGAGGACAACCCTCTGGTAGAGCCAACCCACCAACGGGTGGCAAACTAGAAGCAGCGAACATGGAAAACAAACCAAAACACAAAAAACCAAAAAAATGAAAGAACAAAGGTAGGGACTAGAAGACCTACCTAGAAATCTAAAGAATGACAAAGAGACAGCACTAGGATCGCTCTACAAAAGCTTCAATCCTTCAGCAATTATGAACAGTCACTGAAAATCAACTCGTAGTTATCCACTAAGCTCAGAGTAATTCGCACTTAATCGCACTTCAAATCACCAAGGAATTGCTTTGGAAGATCTAAGTGTTTTAATCACGGTAACTGTGAAAGTGACATGAAATTTCTATTTATACCCAAGGTAAAAGGAAAGTTACCCTTCTCTCCGCAAAATCCAGAATGGGTAGACCTCCAGACTTTGGGCCTGAGGATTCCACATGACCATGTCTTCTTTGCGAGAAGAGGACATCATGGTGGAGAATCCCAGATTCCAAAATCTGGCTCTGGAAAAGAAATAACCAACTCTGGGACTGGGTCCTAGAGACATGAAAGATGAAAGCAAAAGGAAACAAACCTCATGGGAGGGAAAACCCTGAGGAGTAAACAACAAAAACAAAAAGGGACAGCTAACAAGGAAAGAGCCAAAAGCAAAAAAGGGGACCCAACATTTTGCACACAAAATGTAGGGATGGGTATGCAAGGCATAACACATCTTCTTCTATTTTTCCATGTAGAGAAGTTGTCCTTCTTCAAATTTGGTGCCTCCTCTTATACATCTTCAGATATTTAACTTAAGTTTTTAATACTTATCTCTTAGATTACTCAGCTCTGATACTAATTATTGGATTACTGAGAGAGGGGGTGAATTTGAAAGCTATGATACTTTAAATTGTAAAACTCAACTCGGATTCAACTCAGTAGGATAAGCAACAATTGTAACTAAATCACCAAATAACTTCAATAAATCAAATAGTAACTTGCATAAACATGAAATAACATGCACATGAAACATTTAACACTAGATTTAATGATGAAACCCAAATTGGGAAAAACCTCTGTGGGAATTTTCACCCACAAATGAAAATACTCTTCTGAAGTATGCTTGGTTAAAAGCCAATACTGTTAAAGATTAAAAAACACATAGTTATATGTGCCCCTGTTAGGGCATTTACCTCAGACCTATTAAGATCTTCACCTAGTTAGGAGTGGCCTGGTTAGAGGGATTTGAACAGTCTTTTAGAATGTCACATTTTCAAGGATTTTACAATAAGACTATTAAGTCCACTCGATCAAGAGATTTCTCTGTTACAAATGCAAATAAGAAACATTGTATAAAATGATCTGTAAAACTACAACTACCTCTTGCTTGATCAGATCCCTTATGCTCTCTCTGAGTATTGAGATCAATACTTCATCTGTCTCTACTCTAGAATTAGGTTTTCACTTCTTTTCTCTTCACTACATCACTTGGTAGCACTTCAACACTTCAACTTTCTAGCCCTTTGTTATTCTAACTCATCCCTTAAATACACTATGTTTTTGCCTCTTAATCTCCTTGATTAGGTTTTATTTAAATCACGCCTAGCCATTAGATCAAATTTTTGAACTGATTTAGTGAACTTGAAACTCGGTTAGCCGCTTCGGCTTCACCTCAGAACTTGCACTTTTCTTGGAAATAAAACCTTCACTTTTGTCACTTAATCTATACCATATATTTCATCCTTGAATTTTCCCATGTGTATATCTTGTAACCAACTTATTCTTCATTCTTAGAATCCTCCAGATCACTCTATCTTGCCTTAAATGTGTTCTTATCCTTGTTTCTAACATCTTTTATGCTCAACAACTAACTCTTAGTTCGGTGACTAACATGCACTGCTCGGTAACTTAATTCTTTAGTCTTACCAACTTGCCCAATCTGCTTTACCTACTTGATAAAGTAGAAACCAATTATCTCAATATGAACTTATCATTGTCTAATCTTTATCTAATTCCCAATTAAATCAACTCCAAAAGATATGGAAATTAAATATGAACCACAAATCAATTGCTTGACATCAATGAAAAAATAACAACTAATCTAATCCTTTCTAAAAACTTGTGTACCTATGATCTCGGTCTTCATCATCATCTCCACCAGTTGAGTAACATTATATTCATTCATTTATATTTTTTTCTAGCTAAATGTTGGCTTCCACCTATTTTAAAATTATCATTAACTTTCTAGATGATTTATAAACTTTTTTTAATTTTCTGGAAATCCCATTTTATTTATAGAAGACAAATTGTACGACAGGAAGATTGAAAAAGTATGAGATTTCAGATAGTTGGGAAAGCTTTGTAAATAATCTAGACTTGCACTAATCTTCATCTTAAGATAACTATGTTGTGTCTTATATATATATATATATA
>MU226632.1:1864763-1885222 GCA_018584345.1 Thuja plicata
TAAATGGTATAAGGCTATGGTAGAAAAACAAAGTGGTAAGGATCTAAAATGTTTAAGATCAGATAGAGGAGGAGAATTTATATCAGATGAATTCACTAATTTCTATAATGAGCATGGTATAAAAATACAAGTTTCTGCACCAAGGACACCACAACAAAATGGGATTTCTAAGAGAAGGAAAAAATCAATAGTTCATTGTGCAAGAACACTGATGATAGAAAAGGACATCACCCAAATCTTTTGTAGGGAAGCTATTAGCACTGCTGTTTATACACTTAATAGAGTACAATTGAAGGACACAAAGAAGACACCTTATGAGCTATGGTATGGTAAACCACCCAATGTGAGTTACTTCAAAACATTTGGTAGTCAATGTTATGTCTTAAAGGATGATAGAAATAGAAAGCTTGACACCAAAAGTGATGAAGGTATTTTTCTGGGTTATTCTACTAAGAGAAAAGATTTTAAATGTCTAATCAATGCTTCTAACAAAATCATTGAAAGTACAAATGTGAAGATTGATGAATTTGTAGAAAAGAATGAGCTGGAAAGCACAAAAGAACTAGAAGACTACAACAAGTTTGTATATTGTGAAGAAACCATAACTCTACCTGAGCAACAGTGCTTAATTCCAGAATAAAAGAATGTTGCAACCGACGGTCAGAATGCTGTTACCAATGGTTAGGATAATGATTAGGATAATGTGCAAGGTAATGAAGATCAAGTTGATACACAAAGAGCTGTACCTGTACTTGTAAGATATGTAAGAAGGAACCATCTATAGGACTAGATCATAGGAGATAAGAAAGCTGGTACAAGAACAAGAAGTAAGTCTTTAAACTCAAATTGCTTAATTTGTGAGTTTGATCCAAAATATGTTAATGCTGCACTAGATAATGAAGAATGGATAAGTGTTATGAATGATGAGATTGAGCAGATTGAGAAGAACAAAATATGGTCACTTGTGCCAAGACTAGATGACAAGAATGTCATCGGTACTAAATGGATATTTAGGAATAAGCTGAATGAGAATGGAGAAGTCATAAGGAACAAAGCAAGACTAGTATGCAAGGGGTATGCATAAGAGGAAGGTATAGACTATGGAGAAACCTTTGCACCCATTGCTAGGCTAGGAGTAAGAATACTACTTGCTTATGCTACATACAAAGGATTCAAAGTATATCACATGGATGTCAAGTCAGCATTGCTAAATGGAATACTTGAAGAAGAGGTATACATTGAGCAACTAGAAGGGTTTTTAGATCTAGACAAGAGGAACATGGTATGTAGACTTCACAAAGCCTTATATGGATTAAAACAAGTTCCCAAAGCCTGGTATGCATGACTTCATTCTTATCTAATAAGTATTGGATTCATAAGGACTAGTGAAAATTGTAATCTGTATTTGAAAGAAGATACTGATGCTAACACTTTGATTGCTAAAATATTTGTCGATGACATCATATTTGGAGGAAATGATATACTATGCAAATCATTTGCTGATGAGATGAGCAAAGAGTTTGAGATGTCTATGTTTGGAGAGATCAAGTTCTTTCTTGGTCTACAGATCATTCAACAAAGTGAAGGTATTTTCACTACACAATCTAAATACTTCAAAGAGGTCCTGAAAATATTCAAGATGGAAGATTCTAAACCTATTGGAACACCGATGGCTACTGGATGAAAATTAACAAAGGAAGACAAGACAACAGAGGTAAATTAGACTTTGTATAGATCAATGATAGGAAAAATCATGTATGTTTTACACAATAGACTAGATATTGCACATGCAATAGGAACTATCGCTAGATTTTCTTCTAACTCTAGGGAATCACATATGACTACTATGAAAAGAATTCTAAGATATATGAAGAATACTGAGGAATTTGGCTTGTGGTATAGAAGAAAAGTTAAATTTGAACTAAAAGTGTTTACCGACGTTGATTGGGCTGGAAATATTGATGACCGAAAGAGCACAACTAGAGGAGAATTCTTTATGGGTGACAAACTTTTCACATGGATTAGGAAGAAGTAAGGATGCATCTCTAAGTCTACTGCAGAAGTAGAATATGTTGCTGCTGCTGCAAACTACTCAAATATTGCATGGATCAAACAAATGCTGGAAGGTATGCATATGAAGAACTCAGAACCAGTGATTATCTATTGTGATAACACCAGTGCAATAAACATTTCAAAGAATCTAGTCATGCATTCCAAGAAAAAACACATTGCAATCAAGTATCATTACTTAAGAGAACAAGTTCAAGAAAAAGAGGTGATACTTGAGTATGTGCAATCAAAAGAACAATTTGCTAATATCTTCAGCAAGCCACTACCAAAGGATACATTTGAGTACCTGAGAAAGAGACTAGGGGTCAAACCCTTGTCTACCAGTCAGTAAAGGATTGAAGGCTGCATCACCCTATATATTATCAAAATATCATTCATGTTGATGCAAGCAAAAAGAGGAACTTCAAAGCTACATCTATATATAGAAAGGTATATATTAGAACCGAGCACTAGATCATATTTTTGTATTGCTGATGGATAAGGGAAATTCAAGGAATATATTATGGATAGAAGAAAACAATTGTTTGACATGAATGCTAGATATTTGTAAAATATTTATTTGGCATTGTTGTTAAAGGGAGAGAATGTATCCATATTATTACAAGAAATTATTCATTATTAGATTACTCCAAATAGGGAGAGATCATATCCATAGGGAGAGAATTTGTATGAAGGAATCATATACAAAGGGAAAGTTTCTGACAAGAGACAGAGACATCAAAGAAGAAGAACAGTCAAAAGAGAGAAATTGACACAAGAAGAGAACACAACACATCAGTACAAGAAACACAAAAAGCTGTAAGAATCAAATCTAAGCTAACACAGAGCTTACCGATGGTCAGATATTTTTATCGGTTATCAAAACAAAGTGTTTGGTAATTTAATGAATCTCAACAATTATATTTCATATTGTATTATAAATAGTATAGTGTGATAATATAGTATGTTGCCATCAATACCAAAGTGAGAGATTGATGACATGTAACTGATTGAATGTTTGATAATATTAAGTTGAAGAAAATGCAAGAAATTAAATCAGTTAGTGGTTTGTATTGTCATTGATGTCAACTTGATATCATCTATATGGTCATGTATGTAATGCCAAAGACTTCAGAGAATCAATGGAACAGATATTATGCTTTCAACAATGCATAAAAGTCAAGTATTCACTAAGTGACAGACAACACTAACGAAGTGCACACCATCGGTAAAGGCAAAGAAAAGGTCACAATGATGCTCGATGAGAAGAAGACAGTGTTGCCCGATGAAGCAAAATCATAGTGATACCTGACGAGTAAAATCCAAGGATGCTCAACGGATGGAGATCTCGAAGATGACTGGAGTCACACCGGCAGAACTGGCAGTTGTCACTGATGACTAACTACAGAGTTAACCGAGAGAACAGAGAGTTTAGAAAATGATAAAATATCTAGCTGACAAAGCTTAAAGATAGACTTAACTGGTTGTTTTATTTGACCAGAGTTAAGTAATTGATTTAAAGAAGTTTTGTACAGTTGGAAAGAAGATAACTACGAGATAAATCAGGAGTTAAAGCTTTAAATCAAATTGGTTGGATTGTTTTTCACGCCAAGAATCAAGAATCAAGAATCAAGAATTAAGGAATATCATGTCTATATAAGAGACAAGCATATTTCATTTCCATAATCAATTAAATACATGGGAAGGGGAGTGAATAGAAAGAGGATGCTGAAGAGAAACTGATGAAGGATAAATTCATATAGTCCTGATCAATCAAGCTAAAGGAGAGCTAAATAATTCTGCAGACACCGACGAACAGTGAAGTACAACATCACAAAGCAGAAAGTGTGGAGCATAAAGAATTGAATTGATACATTAAGTAGAAAGGTAATGTAATTAAATAGATCTGAAAATCTACAATTCAAGTTGCATTAGAAAGGTCATTGTGTTTTAGTTTAACCATTGAAGCATTAAGTCTCTTAATAGAGTAGGACTTAACAGTCTTTTATAATTAAGGTATATCCTAACAGATTGCCAAAATTTTTATCATGAAGATAGCATTGAGTGTCTAATACCTACACACAGTCTAAGAAGGAGGCTGATGCAGTTAGGTAGCACCAGATATGCCAGATACCTATTGTTCCCATAGAGGTTGATCAATATTGGTAGCATATACATGCCAGATATCAAGTGATAGACTCATATTAAAATCCTCTAACAAGGTCACACCTAATAATGTGTTTGTAACCTTTAATAGGGTTGGCTCCTAATAGGGCTCACTTAAGAAGAGTGAAAATTTGGGGTACCGGTCTAAGTGGTTTTTCCCTTAACAGGGTTTCCATGTTAAAATCCATGTGTTATGCGTGTATGGTTTATTACTTTACTATTTTACATTTCACATATGCATTTTTGAATTGATTGGTATACTCTGCATATTTACTGAGTATCGGTAAATAGTTTTATTGCTTATCAGTAATCAAGGAAAATAAGGAAAGACAAGGTAAACCGACATACAGTAAAATCATTATTAGTATTTCATGGCATGCATCTTGTAGGGACTCAATAATTTGAGGTGTATTGATTGGTGGTTAAAGTTTAAAAGATAATTTTTGAAGTCATTGATTCACCCCCCCTCTCAGTTATTACTAACATAATCTATAGACACTCTTAAAGATAAAGTTTTTTTTTTCAAATGGTTAGGACCGTGGCCATCTGTTAACCTTATAAAGAACTGGTGTCATAATATTTGGGGTAAGGGTTGCAGACTGAAAACCCTAGCCAATCGATTCTATTTAGCCCTCTGCAAAGAAAAAGCTGATGAGGACTGGAACTTGAATAATGGACCTTAATTAATGGGAAGGGCCTTTTTTTAAAAGATTGGGAGGCTAACTTTGACTTAACCAAAGATAAAATCTCAAAATACCCAGTTTGGATTGTAGACGTCTAAAATTATCCTTATATTAATTTAATTAATATTCCCATAGCATTATAATTAATTTTAATTAATTATAATGTTTATATTCTTCTATTTATTTAATTAAATATGATTCACTTTCCTTAGTATTTAAATTTAATTTAAATACCATCCTCTTTAATGTATTAAATCTTATTTATATACATTTCCCTCATTAATCCCTTTTAAATAAATTTTAATTTATTTATTCCTCCACATGACTTAATTCTACTAAACCATAATTAAATCTAAATTGGATTAAATTAATTTGAACCTAGATCCTACCCTACCTCACATCACTGTCACCAAATAGACCTACTTACTAATTAACTAAGGTTAATTAGGCTAATTTCTTGATTCCTACACATATTAGTCCTAATTATTTCCTCACACCAAATATTCCAAAAATTCACTTTTCCAAATAATCTTAATTTGGTGCCAACAAGGTTTCTTACAATCTTGATGAAACTTTCTTAAAGTGTTTTATTGGACAAAAACTCTTACACCTCTTACAAGATCCTTCACATGTTTACTTTAAGTACACCTTGACCCATCACATCAAAAGTTGCTCACACATGTGTGAGAAAAGTTGGCCTCTTGCATTGCTTATGTTTCCGTCATGTGGCACCTATGTGGATGCCACATGAGCTCCACCTCATCCAAGCCCTCTCTCTCATCCAAAAAAACTATAAATAGAGGCCATTGTCAAGAGAAAATCATCTCTCATTTATGCATTGTTACCATGCCAGTTTAGATTTTAAATTTTATAGCTCATTTTCATGTTCATGCTTTTAGTTCATTTAGAAATCACATCTTAGATAATTATGGAATGAATCTAGTTTCTTTAAATTTCATGCATATCATTCTAGTCTAGCTTTTGCATTTTCATCATCCATGTTTGATGAAGGCTTGAGACAAGTTCCTCATACTTGTTCTTGAGCTCTTCATTTAGTTGCATTTATTTTCAATCCATAACATGCATCTTTAATCTAGTGGGATTTAAATATTGTGTTGGGAGAGCACACCCACATAATTTTCTAAGAGAAAATCAACAAGGCCTTGGGTGCCCTTGTTCAACTCATCAGAGGTTGTGATGGAATCACTTGTTTTTTTAGTATGCTTCTTAGACATGTTAGTTAGTTTTAAATGATTTATATCTCTAATGTTTGCATGTCTGAGCATGCTCCCAACATGTAGGATTTCAGCACATACATTTTGGCATGCTTGGTGAGACCCACGTCCCTATTTTTCAAAATTTCTAACATATTTTCCTTGTTTTTCAATATTCTAGAAATGTTTTACGCAGAGCCGTCTCCCCACTATTTTTGCCATATGCATTCCTAGACTTCCGTTTGTGCAGACTGCCATTTGCACAGCTCACCATCTACGCTTGCCAATAGCTGTCTCCATGAAATAGACCATTTTCGCATATTACCTTCTATGCAATCAAACTGCCATCTGTGAATATTCGGTTTCCTGACAAGTATCAGTTTCTTCTTTTTACAGACTGTCATCTATGCTCTAACTTTACCATCTATGCAGATCATCGTTTGTGACTGTACTCTACCATCTGCAATTTTTCACTGTAATTTGTAATTTTTAGTAGATTTTAGGGTTACTAATATCTTTCAAGGTTTTACAACATCATTTTTTGAAGAGAAAAATATTAGAGACTACTAATCTTGTGTGTTTGTAGGATGATTGGAGAAGACAAACAAACAAAACTACTAATATTTTTTCTTACAGATTGCCTTGAAGAGTTTAACCAAATGATCGTGCTTCTTAGCATATGTTTTTACTAGGCACCTAGATTTAATTAGGAGGTTTATTTATGTGATGCAAAATAAACATTAGGGGATTATGCTCTCTTCCTTTTTAGGAAGATCAAAAACCTAGACATGTTTATTTTGTTTTAGGGAAATAAATCTTTGTTTTCTGGAAAGAATAAAGTATTTTGTGTGTTTGGGAGAAAATGACACTGGCTAGGAGAGTATGCTCTTTTCCCCTTGAGGTTAAACCAGAAATCTAGACCCCTCTTTGTCGCCAATCCATCTTTTAAAATTAATCCTTTAGATGGGCCTACCGGTTGAGGAAAAAATATCTCGGGAATGACCCACGTGAGAATGAGGTGTAAGCCACACCACTCCAACTCATGTTAAATACATTTATTCTTTGGGGTTAAAGCCTCGGGAGTCGATTGAAATTTGAGCTTATACTCAGCTCTTGTCTAACTTAAGTGCGGCCTCATGGTCTTAATCACATTTATGTGACCACTTTTGTCAAGACGCTCTATGGGCCTATATGCATGAATTGTGCTTGTGCGGACATAGAGGATACAATCAAACAAAGACCCTTACTAAGAACTCTAGGCATAGAAGATACTTGATTCACCTCTAAAGGGTGATTTATTATAGTGCAAGGGGAGGGAAGAATCTCCCCCCAAGATTCCCATCATACATGTCCCAAGGTATTGTGTTGCGAAAGAGATCTTCATAGCACGACAACAATACCTGGAAAAAGGAAAAAACATGGGTGCTCTTTCAGGAGTGACATTGCTATGTGAGCCGAAGGAATACCAAGCAATGGGTCTATAATATTTCATTCAAAGCCAATTCCTTAGGTAGACTTGTGTTTGAAGTGCTTGCAAAACATTGACAAATCCAAAACATGAAATACCCAACAAAAAAAATTTGTCACACATGCTTGTATCCCTCAAGGTTTCTTTGTCCCTTGTTGGATTTTTTTCAAGAACTATGCTGGTTATTTTCTAGTTTGAGTATGCTAAAATTGGTTCTTGCCATTGAAAAAAATTGTCAAAAATCAAGCTGAAGTCCAAAATCTATTCAAAATCTCAAGACACTGCCCTAACAACAGTCTATTGTCTCTGCTCTGGAGTCAACATCTGCATAGATCACCATCTACATAGATCACCATCTGTGCATATCACCAGCTACATCTAATATTTCTGCCTTTGCTTGAAAATAGTGAGCTCAAAAATCTGCCGAAATATTTGAAATTTGGTTTTCTGTAGGAACCTAAAAACATTTGTCCTAAATCATTCATTCACTTAGTCAAAATTAAGTTTTTTACCATATGACATGACCAATTCCAAGAAACATAAGAAGGTTAAGCTTCCAACACCTCCAATTTATCGAGATCAGAAAGAAACTACTCGCAAATCCAAAGAATATCAACTTATTTCCACATCAATCAAGCAGGAAATCGAGTATTGTGAGAAAATTGACAAAGTCATGTACAATAACAAAATTTGCAATTTCATGGCCAAATATCCTATCAACTGTGCTTTTGTCACCCTTGAGCAATACGATTAAAAATCAATTCTTCAATTCTTCCATCATCATTAAACATCATTCTTTTTCTTGGAGCATTATATCAAACCTCTTTGCATCAAATCAAATCAATCCTTTTAGGTTGAAAGACCTTAATCAAAGTATTGCAAGCCTTCATCCTCAAACAAACACAACATTGCTTGTAGACCATCAGTCCATCTCAAGTAATCTAAATTCATTAGTGATGTCCCCTTTTTCTTGAGATCACAAGTCCATATTCAAGTAGAACATATATCACTTAAATCCTTTTGTGTTTGTATCATCACAAAGTCTTGTTATGCTTAGGTTTTGTTCTAAAAACCTTTAAATCAAATCAATCATCAACCAATCAAATCAATCCTTAATCAATCATCAATCCTTATCTAGTCAATCTAATTAAATCAAATCAAGAATAAGATCTTTTCTCCATTCCATTTCATCTCTCAATCTTACATCATCTTGTCTTCCATTCTTCTAAGTCTGCCATTGTATGGTAGTCACTCGATCCCAAGCTAGAAACATGAGGTGTGCAATACTCAACACCACTACCTATGAGGAGAATAATTTTTTCCATCAATACTTTCAAGGCACTGAAGTAACAGATGAGGAAGTTCCTGAAGAAATTGAGTTAGTGGAACAAGAAGAAATACTTAACCAAGTGAACAACTTCCTTAGTGATCCATATAACTTAGAAATGGTTGAAAAGACCATTAATCAAAATAGCGGCAAAACTTCTTGAATCTTATTCAAAATGGCATCATAGTGCCCACTGATTTTGATGAAATGCTCCTTACTCGAAACATCACCAAAGCCACCCCTGCAGCTACTACAACCATGACTTCTAATTCAAATGCTACATCATCACATGATACTGGTAATAGAGATGTTAATGAACCTTCCACATCAATACCTACATCAACACTTGTATCAACAACTATATCAATAACCCAATTGACACAAGAACAAATTCAACAGATCCTAAGTGTCTTACCAAACATTACTGCGCACAATAGCACTCACACAATGACAAATACTTCTCAAGGAGAAAGTGCTAATTTCAACAACATAGGGAATATTTCCATGCCTTTGACTACATCATCTCTGTTTCAAACAACAGGTATGAAGACATCCACAACCAACACATCTAGAGCTTATCAATATATACCCCCTCCTACTATTGGTATGACCTCCACGGGGTTTTCAGATGCACAATTTGGAGGAGGTAGAGCTTATGTGCCACCATTTCCTCTACATAATGCTCCAAATTTAGCCCAACAATTTAATGAACTCAAAAACCTTGTGCATGGTTTACAAAACGGGGGCATAAAGGAGTTTTATTTTGAAGAGATTTGTCCCTATCCATTTGAAAAATCTATCACAATGCAACCATTCCCCCCAAACTTTGAGATGCCTAAATTTGAGAAATACAAAGGTGAAACATGTCCTCTACAATATCTCAAAGAATTTTACATCGCATGTCAAGAAGTCGCCTATAATAAAAATTACCTGAAGAGACTCTTCACTAGGAGTCTTGGAGGTGCAACTTTGGAATGGTTCATGGCCCTTACTTATGGATCAATTGTTAATCCCTAAGTTTTGTTGATGATTAGTGACCCACACTTAGTCATTTACTTAGGTAGTTTTAGTTGGTTAATCACTGTGGCCGAGCTAAACATTCAAGGTCGAGCAACATTTCCAAGCAAGTTTTAGGTTGCCTAGTTACATCATGCCGACTTGAGTATAATATTAAGTGCCGAGCATCAGAGATGTTTAGTGCCAAGTAGAACAGTTTTTGCATACATGTCAAGATTAATTCAAACTTTGATGTAAATAGTTTAGGCTAACTTGTATGAGATTTGGGCTGACATTTGTACGCATTTAATATTTGTCTACTGAGTTAATTTTGCATTTAATTATTTTATACTATGCATGGCATGGATCCAATCAAGAAATCAGTATGCATTGGAGGCATAAACAATAGATCTTGATTGTTGATCTAGATATCGCTGCCAGATCTGAAAAGATATAATAAGATTGCTTCTAACCCTAAGAGAGAAGTGTGTGAGAGAAAGAGATATACAGAGAAGGGTTGTGTGTTCATGAGAGATGAACAGTAAGTCATTTTGAGAAGAAGCCTAGATCAAGCAGAATGATAGAGAGAAGTGATAAGAAGAGTAAAGACATATCATATTGAGAGATCACAAAAGGCATTGGATAGAGAAGATCCATCATCAGCATCTGAGTGCATAACAAAGGATAATTACTTAGAACATTCTAACAGGTGTGATAGGTGAAATCTCTTAACATAGTGGTTTTAGCAGACCGTTTCAAATCTCTTAGCCGAGTGCTTACTTTACTGTAAGTTGAAATCCTTTAACAAGGTAGATTGTAATGATCTTTAGTTCTTAATAGAATATACCTTTAACTAGGTAGATTGCATGTTGGAATCAAACTCTTGTAGCCCTAACAGGCACACTTTATTACTGCAGTAGTGAAGATTTTGTGGGTGTCATCCCCACCCCAGTTTTACCTATTTGGGTTTCTGGGTTACCAAATTTTGTGTTATGAGTTACATATTTCATGTTATTGATGCTATTTGATGTTAGTTTAAAATTCATATATGTATGAATGTGAATCAATTTGTTTTAATTGGTTAACTTTTAAGATCTGATTCACCCCCCCTCTCAGTATCTTTCTTTCCCATTCTTGTACTTCCAACAATTGGTATTAGAGCCAGGTTCACCTACAAAAGCTTTTAATCAGCTTGTGAGTACAAATCTTGAGATGGAGGTTTACAAGTTGGGAAAAGTCACTGAGAATCAGAAGATCAAGATTCAGCTAGCATTACATCAACTTGAGATAGCAAGACAAGAATTGAAGAAATCATTGAAAGCTAGGAAAGATTTGGCCAAACAAATGAATGATACTAATTACCAGGAAGATGACACTGCAAATCTATTTCAGAATGGAGATTCTACTAAGAGCAATGTAGAAATTGCAGATCTACTGGAAAAGAACAATGCACTATGTGAAGAAGTTAGAAACTTGAAAAGAGAACAAGAAATGTAGATAGAGAGACTATGTGGAGTAGTGGAACAAAAGAAGAAAGATGAAGATGACAAAGCTATGGTAGAAGAAGACAAAAGAGTGATAACTATCAGACTTGATGAAAGGACACATGATGTGCAGATGATGACAATCAATCAGGTTGACATGGCAAATCAATTGCTACTTGCAAATCAGGAGATTAGTAGGAAAGATATGGAAATGATAAATCTGAGATCTGAGAACAATCAATTGAAAGATGATTTGAGATTTGAGAAGGAACTTAATGAAAGGTTGAACAAACCTAATGAAGCTTTGACTCATTTTGAGAATCTGTTGGAAGCATCAAGAAGGTCAAAGGATTCTTCTGGATTAGGTCACACTGAACCAAAGACATTGTTGGTAAATAGATTGTTCTTTTGAATGTAACTCTAAAATACCCAAAAATGTTTAAGAATAATTGAATACAACAGTTGGGAAATAGTACTTGAAAACCTATTTTCCCTTTGAATTTGAAGGTACAGCTCCCTTATATGAATAATATTCAATCAATTTTGATCTTTTCTAATCTAACAGAGGTAAGCTCTTAACCCGAGAGCAGGAGAGGTAAACCAAGCTAAGCCTAGATAGGAAATAGCTTAGGCAAGGTAAATATAATTCTAAATCTAGCCAATTCTGAGATCTTATCAATCATATTAACTCCCAAAATTGGTGATGCATGAACAATTACTAGAAATGCAGATGCAAGATTGAAGATTAACAATGTAATGATATTGAGTTGATCTATATCGTAGGAACATTCCAAATACTTAGGATATAAACTGATTTTCCCCTTAATTAGCTATATCAAATCATAATACAAAATTCTGGTTTGAATGCAGATTACAAATCTAATTTAGAAGAGACGTTCAAATTCAACAGAAAGATAAATGAAATGCAATGGAATAGTTAAAGAAATGGCATTCAGACATACACAATTGACTCAGCAAAAATACTATTCTTCACACCAAAATCTAGCCGACCCTTGTATTGAATTTAGAAATAATACATATAGAGTTCCAGATGGGACCGTTACAAAAAGGGGTAACCAAAATGGTTCAACTTCCCCAACCAGAAATGATAACCAAAGGTTTATCTGTTACAAAACTAAGAAAAAATAGAACAAGGGGAATATATCTAAGATTTAGTTTCCTTCCCCTTATATAATTTGGCCCTATAGGTAGTTACAACAGTGATGACTTGGATGAGCTCTTCATGTCTATTGACGTGGACATTGGTGTAACAAATGAGCCATCTGGAATTTTCTTTGGCTAGAGTCTTGAACACATCTGTTCGATCTTGAAATTCCTCCATAGCTCTAAAGATGCATCCACTCATTTGTTGGAGCTTTGGCACCTTGTCTAGATGAGATGAAGACTGCTCTGCTAAATTATGTAGATAATTTGTGAATGGCTTCTGCATATTGACCACTCCAACCATCGCTTTACCTTGACCACTGGTTTGTGATTCTACATGAAGTCCTAAGAGGAGTTTAAAATCTTTACTCTGTTCTTCTTGGACCTTAAAATTAGTTTGTTGTAACCCCTTCTCAGCCTGAATGATCATCTCAGCCTTAAACTCCAGACTTTGGAGCCATTCGATCAAAGGCTCATCTCCCTTTTGTAGAATTTTAGCCTTTAGGGCTTCTTTAGTCTTCATCTTCACTGCCACATGCAACATGACTATGCATTATTGGAATCTTACTCTTTCCGTAGTGAGAGTTTGCAAATTCTTACCAATATTG
This sequence comes from Thuja plicata, assembly GCA_018584345.1. Lineage (NCBI taxonomy): Eukaryota > Viridiplantae > Streptophyta > Pinopsida > Cupressales > Cupressaceae > Thuja > Thuja plicata. The sequence goes on from MU226632.1 coordinate 1,877,923, forward strand.
TTCCTCTTTTTTTCTAGCCTTAGAAGAGTATTACCTAGCTTTTCAATAATTTCTAGGCCTTCAGACTCGAGCCTCTTGATCCACCTTTTGCCAATCTGCCCATAATGCTGATCTTCTTGTAACTTAGCCAGAATGGCTTGGTTCTCCGTAGCATTGAGATCAAAGGTGGTTTGGGTGCTGGGGGAACTTGCAATAGGAGTGAGGAGTTGTCTGATAAAGTCTGTTAGCTGGGCCACTTTCGCCTTAAGCTGAATTTTGGAAGTCTTGAGATCTTCGATCTCTTCCTCTATCACTACATTAGTGGATTTCCACCAATCCACCTTGGTATCATGACAAGCCAATCCCATATCGAATGACTACAACTACAAGTCTGAGGCCATCATATCTTTGAGTTTTCCCTCCTTAGTGGGCTTGGCTACTTCCATGGTGAAATACCCTATCTCAGGATCACGACCCAGAGTAGACATTATCTTCGCTTTCTTCTACTTTCTTGTGATAGCCTTGGGCTGAAAGGCCCGTGATAGAGTGTCTTTGTTGGGATTGGATTCCCCCACCCTCTTCCTTTTATGCTCTAGAGTGTTTTCTATCCATGACTTTGTGCTGGTAACTTTGTTGGTAGACACCAACTCTTCAATGAACAACTTCCTTATGAGCAGAGGAGTCACTTTAGGGTGGGAAGTGAATGGATTCACCAAATTGGGTGAGGAGGAGATTAATTTAAAAACTTGAGCAACCTCCTATTGCTCCCCACCCCTTTTATCTGATTCTGTAGCAGAGGTACTAGGGCTATCCTCTCCTACTTCAACTATGACAGGATATACCCGCCTTGGAGTTTCTTGGGTCGAGGTCCCGACCGGAGTATCCAAAGCAATAGCACTAGCTGGTTGTTTAGACTCTGTAACTTTAGGAAGCTTGATTATAGAATTAAGTGGGTCTGATGAGGCTGCTTCTTCAGTGGCTCCGATATCTGGAAGAGGACCCTCTCCACAGGTCTTCTCTAAGAGAGAAGTCTTCTCAGGAGGTTCATCACCTCCTCTCGATGGTAAAATTGATCCTTTTGAAACTGTTGGGATTGTTGCTGATGAAGTGGTTGCAAAAATAGAAGTAGCCTTTGCCAGAGTTCACTGAGTGGGAGGCTTCCTTTCTAACCTCTTTCTTTGGCCTATAGTCCACTCAACCCATTTGACCGTTCTTTTGTAAATCGCCCCCATCAGCACTTGCAAGTCACTTACTGCTTGGTCCAACATAGGCTCTGAGATGATAGGGGTGGAATTTATCTTCTCTAGGTATGTATCATCATGCAAATGATTGCCATCATCTTCTAGCCCTTCTACTGCAATGTTAACATTGAACTTTTTGATCTATTCAATGGTTAATCGGGCATAGAATCTCTCCCTGCTCTCCAAGTCATCTTTGCAATTGGCCCAGTAGTCTTTAATATCAGGTACATGATGAATTTCCTAACTCATCTATAAGACATCTCTAGCATAATTTACTAGATCATATTGCGGCCTTAGAACGTCATAGGTTTCCAGAGAGAACTTCTTCGATAATGTCTTAAGAACATTCTTTGCCTCCGACCAGGATGCACAACTGTAAGCTTCGATGGTCATTGGGAATTTGTAGTCTTTCTTCTTTGCCTCGGCATAGATCAGATTCACTTGGAGCACTTGCCTCATCACCTTGATCAGCATGATCATAACAGTAGGGTATCTGGGCAGCTTCAAAGGAAAGTCATAAAAATCTGCAAGATGAAGATATGAGAAATCCTTGAACTAAATAAAAAAAGCATCTGAATTGGCTTATAAAATCCATGCCTTCAGGATAAAATCTCCTCTCTAAAAAACCTTGTAGCTCCCTACACAGTCTCATTGTAAAGGCATTGTTAACTATGAGATAATCAGCATAACTATTTTTTAGTTGCAAAGAGGGGAAAATCTCATAGCTTTTTACGTCATCTGGAAATTCCTCTAACTTAGGAAGCCCCAACCAAATTTGAATTATAGCCAGAATATACAGAAGGACCGAAGACATATAAAATTCATTTTGGAACTTGGCCCTATTGAGGGCTTCCAAGAGATTCTCACTCACCATAAGGGCTGAGTCAATGAAGTGATGCTGGGAGCAGATTATCTGAACTAGGAAGAAATGTTGCTCAACAAAATTAAGAGCTTCGCTCTCACCTCTAATCCTATGAAGCAATACCAGGATATCCATGATCTTTGGCTGCAATTTTGAATCGAATAATGTTTTGGGCAACTTGACCTTAGCGCTCTTTGGTTCTTTAAACCATGACTTCATGATTTCTCTCTTCCATACTGGTCTCTTTGCTAAATATTCACAGACCCCCTGACTATAATTCATTTCAAAGTATTCCATTTTCTCTAGAATACGGAGGTAATTCTAGATAGACTCTCTATCAATAGAGAGGAGCACCATGTTGTCAGGTAGAATAATTTGCTTGGTGTCTGGGTTGTATCGAGCTATACATTTCGAGACCAATTCAGGAGCTTGAACCGCTACAGGAAAACTGGCAGCTTCAACTAACCTGCTCTCCTTAAGCTTTTCTGTAATAGGATGCATCTGCTCTACTCTTAATTTGTTCTAGAAGTTTTTCATATCAAAGAACTTTAGTGAGGTATCTGAGATTTTGTGCCAATCAGAGATAATACCATTCATTCCGTGAAATCCCACAAATCTAGAAGCCATGTGAGTATGATTCAACCTAGGGATTCAAATTTTTCTTCAGGATAGAGAGACAATGAGAAACTGGTCTTAGCGACTTCAAATTCAAACAATTTGGTGAACAATGGTGGTTCCAATTCAAAATCTCCAACTGATTTTATACTTTTTGAATTCTTACCATTTAACATTCGACTTTCCATGCCACATGAATGAAAAGACCTCTACATTAATGAACAAGTCTATTACAATGTAAAATGGCTTTATTTGAATTAATTACTTTTCTTTACATGCCGTTAGGAAACTTCTTTTCACTTTAGTAACCATAACGGTAACTTTCTTGAAGTGGCAGAAAATTACTTTTCCACTTCTCCTTTGGGCGGAGAAATACTTTTGTAGTGTTCTCTGTCTGAAAATCTGCCAAAGGGGAAATCTGGCCTATAGGGGTGCCAAAATGATATATGTTGATTCCATTGGCCTTTCTTTATATGATGGATCTCTTGTGAGATGGATTATTCTTCAAAATTCCTTCACCTTGATTGTTTTGCAAAAAATGCACTTCGCGAGTCGAAACCCGCCTGTAGGAGTAGCAGAGAAGCCATTTTCCACTTTTCTGCCTATGAGCTAACTCCATGAATTTTTCTTCCCTTGATCGTTTCTTTTGTTTCCCGTAGGTTTGATTTGAGTGCTCAAAGCTTTCTTGTTCCTGAATTTCTCATTTTCCATTTTTATTAACCTCTGATACTCTTAAGTCTGTCAATTGCAGAAAGCGTAATCTGCAGGTGATTTTCCGCCATGGAGAAGCTAAAATTTGATTTCCCACTAGTGCTACAACATGAAGATATGAGGAAAAATATTTCATCTGTATGTAAGACTGAGGTTATAATCTTTCAAACCATGGCCTTTACCAGATTGGGAACTTAACCTACCCAATAAAAATATGATTTTAGACCCAAATCTTGCCCAGCTTAAGAAGGAGAAGACAGATTTGGGAAATCTGATAAAGGCCTTCTAGCCTAAAGGGATCTCTAGACTTAGACTCTGGACTTACATGAAACTTCAAAGACTACTACTACCCATTGAACAACCACTTTTGTCTTGAGGTATAAAGAAAGTGGGGAAACAAACGTTTGCTGAGAAAGGAGAATCATCTAGGAATGGTGAAAGGAGGAATGCAAAGACAAAGCACAACAAGCCTATTTTCCACCACTATGGAAAACTAGGTCATACAGAAAACATTTTCCAATGCAAGAAAGGTAAGTCCAATCCTAAACCTAAGTTTAATGGTTATTGTTTTAATTACAAGAAATTTGGACATAAAGCACGTGAATGTTGGGCTGAAGCAAGTGATGCACCCCCCAAACCAAGCTTTAATGATTATTGTTACAAGTGTCAGAAACATGGTCATAAAGCACAAGACTGTAGATCTAATGCTAAACAACAATGGACATCAAAGACAGAAAAAAAAACATCTAAGAAAGGAAACACTTATAACTGGGATTATAATACAAGGCAAAGTTGTCATTACTGTGAAGAATATGGACATGCACCTGAAGATTGCTTAAAGACACATGTCAGAGGGAAATTTAAGAGTTGGATGAATGGAAGCTTAGTCTATTTTAGTTGTTTGAAAATAGGTCACACTAAGAGATAGTGTAGGACAAGAGTTCCTGCTCCTACTGTTGAAGAAATAAGAGCACAAATGAACTAGACATGGATAAGGAAAACAAAGTCGAGCAGCAATGAATCCACTAAAGCCAAGGTCACCCAATCCAATGAATTAGGTGATCACACCATCCCTAACTAAGCAATAGAGGTATGTGAGGAACTACATTTAAATTTCAAATCTCACATCAGTTCCTAGTATGTAAATGTGCCAAAGTCCATATTTGCATATGTTAAGATGTACCAGGACATGTTTGTGACAAGTGCTGGGAAGAGGTATCTGCACTATAGGTGCTGAGTTGGTTGGACGAGTAAGTTGTGATGGCCAAGTGTGGTAAGCTGAGTGGTATGCAAGTTGTGTTAGTCGGCCAATGACAACTGGCTTGCACTAACCTAATGGGAAAAATATTTAATGCTTACCTATCTTGAACTTTTGAGTCTATATAAGGACAAACACTCTATTATTCATTTCTACCTTGTGATTTTTAGTATTCATAGAGAGATCAAAGAAGTTGTAGAATTGATCTTAGAAAATTTGGTTTTGATAATTTTGTCAGTGTGCTGCTAACAACCCTAAGTTGAATAGTGTGAAGTGATTGCTTGCTGAGGTACTCTGTTCTTCATTCTTGAACCCTAACTTCAAGAGATTATAGCTTCAAGTTCTTCTACACCAGTCAAAGGAATGGAGGAGGATCTAAATAAAATTAAGATAGTAAGGAGTGATGCATGCACACCACCAAATGTTTGTGCCATTCTTGAAAGTACAATTTTAAGTGATCTGAATAGAGCTCTCTCATCGATCCCACCAAAGGTACTTATGATTCATGATGTTAGATCTTGTTACATGGTTAAAATTGGCAAAGTGGGTGATAGAAAATTGAGAAAATCCTATGACAAGTTATGTGAAAATGGAATTTTGAAAGACGAATTCAAACATTTAGCTGACAAAGGGTTAACTTGTGCCCTAGATTTTTTGACAGAATTCAAGGATGAATGGATTAAGGTTTTCCTAAGCTGAGTTCATAATATGCATATGTGGCTGGACAATGGACCAATAAGGATCACAAAAGATATTATTCATAGAGTAACTGGGTATCCTATTATCAGTGGTAAGCGAACTATGAGAGATCAAAGTAAAGAAGAGATAGCAGCTAACATTGGAGCTATTTGGAACAACAGAGGTATGACTATCTCTACAATTAAAGACTTAGAACTTGACTTTGGAGTGAGCTTGATTTCTCACAAGTTCTATCAGTCGAGCCGACTGGATAGTGTTCCCTATACAGCCATGGACTAGGCATGGAAGATAGTAAAAAATAATCACACCTACGACCTTGGCAAGCTACAGTTGACACAACTAGTCGAGAACTTACTATCAATCAGGAAAGCCAAAAGCTCATCATGTAAGTTTGGCTCTTTGTTAATGTGTATATTCTTATATGTACAGAAGTCATTTCCTACACTAGGAAATATTGTCTAGAAGAAGGACAGACCCATCACTTTAAATATTAGTGAATGTATTAAGCAATTAGGAAACAATTTCAATGGTATTATGGGAAATTTTTTTGTGGAATTAAAAAAGAGAATGAGGTTGAGGACTAGAATTCCCAATTCACTTGTGGAGAAGCACTATGAAGAGATATGTTTCTTAGTTGATATAGATTATGTTAGAATACTTCAGGGATAACTGAGAGGGGGGGGGGTGAATCAGTTATCAACAACTTTATCTTTTCTTATACTTATTAATCTAGATTGATACAAAGTAAATGCACATTCAGATAACACATTACACAACACAAAATTTGATTATGGGGAAACCAAATGGTAAAAAACCAGGTGGGAATTAGCACCCATAAAGAAATATACTGGTTTAAAGTAATCCCTATTAAAAGATCATTCAACCTTGTTAGTAGTTGTTCATTACAATGCAGTAGTATAGTGACCTGGTTAAGGGTCTGACCCTGTTAGGAGTCTTTTACAATAACCCTGTTAGGGGTGGTGTACACACTATGCAAGGACTCACTATCCAAGTGGTGAAGGCTACAACCTTCTGGTTATTTGATACACAATGTATCAACAAGGTGAACTGTTGTTTGTGACACTGCTTGTCTGATCAGTTCCTTTTGTGTGCCGATGCTTTAACCTCTTGTAAAGCACTACAACAATCTTATTTGTATTCTGAAAGCTTCAACTTCAATATCTATATTATCAACATATGATAAATATAGCTCTTCTACTTTAACACTTTGCTTTGCTTTTCTTATCTTTGGCTTTTGCAACTCTTCTTATCACAAATGACCTTCTATAAGTACATACACCAAGTATGAGATCATGGGACCTATTAGACAACTCTTCATAACATCCTTGTCAGCTCTACTAAGAGTGCAAGCATAATTACAACTGTGAAAGTATAAATTGAATAGACACGTCGCTTCACTAAGTTGGCTTCACCAATTTAACCATAACTTTGCAATCTTCTTGAAATACATTTGGCACCTTTAGATTAATATAAAAAAATCATAATTAATCATGAATATATACACACATATCCTAAAGAAAGGCACAACTCAAGAATACGTCACATATGTCAGCCTTAAACTGTTATACTCCTAGAACTGTAACCGCTAATAATAGAATTACATATCTTTACTAAAACCTCATATCTAGGTCTATGTGTATGAACATAGCATAATAAACATGTCAAAAATATGTATCTATCCATGCAAGTCTTCATGTCATCATATGGATAAGTACATACAAAAGTACTGCTGTCTGTTATATGTTGTCATCAATGACAAACATACAATCAATCAACTGCTCAGAATAAAATCTCCAACAATCTCCCCCTTTGGCATTGATGGAAACATATGATAAAAATAACTTCTATTCATGGTGTCTTCTTTCTTTTACAATCTTCTCAATATCCTCATCAAAGATTCATCTACACTGCTGC
>MU226632.1:1943945-1954895 GCA_018584345.1 Thuja plicata
GTATTGCAAGACCAGTTGACACAATGTGTAGGGAATATTTCATGGGAAAGAATGTAAGGAGCTCTTTCAGAAGCAAGCATAACTCAGCTGAAAACAAATTATACCTAGTGCATATAGATTTATGTGGTCCTACTCAAACACCTTGCAAAAGATGATGCTACTAGTAGACAAAAAGATACATTCACTAATAATGCAATTGCTAAAGAAGCCCTAATTAGTTCCCTATCAGACAGTGAATTCTCTGAGATCAAGAAAGTAGACAAGGCATACACAATATGGAAGTATTTATAATACATGTTTGAAGGAGATATCCAAGCAAAGAATGTGCACAGGAAGACATGGAAAAAGAAATTCAATAATATTGAGATGTTACCTAAAGAAAACATCAGAGCCTACAATAAGAGGATAAATGAAGTAGTTTCTGGAATCAGAAATAATGGTGGAGAAATTTCAGAAGAAGACATAATGGACAAGCTAATGACTACATTAAGAGTAGACTATGAGAGAAAGATCAATATTATAGATGAAACCATGCAATTTTCAAGGGAATTCAAGAGAGAGACTTTGATCAGTAAAATCTCTGCATTTGAGATATCAAGATTGAAGACAGAACCTAAAAGTGAGACAACCTTCAAAGCCACAGTCCATAACAAGAAATCTATAAGCAGTTCTAGTGAGAAATAAGAAGTTGATGAAGAGCTAGAAGAAATTATTGCCATGATTTCTAAAAGAGAAAAGAAAGGAAAAGGAAAGTATGAAGGAAAACTTTCATTCAAATGTTTTTCATGAAACAAGATTGGTCACTTTGCATCCAAGTGTCCCACAAGAGTCAAGATGTTTAGGTCTAATTACAAACCTAAATACAGAAAGGAATGCTACCATGCTGAAGAAGGTGTAACAAATGAAGATTTAGGAGAGGATGAAATTGGATTAATTTACATTAAAGACATGGAAAAATTGATTGAGGAAATAGACATTAAAGATGAAAAGGAAGCATAGGAGTTAGCCCTAATTTCCAAAGCTGATATCATAACTGATTAGATCATTGACAGCGGATGCTCTTACCATATGACAGGTGATAAAGATAGATTTGTTCATCTGGAAAAGTACAAAGGTGGTATGGTTAGATTTGGAGATAACACTCCTAAACCTATCATAGGTAGAGGATCTATCACCCTAGATTGAAAGAACAAGATAGATGATGTTCTATATGTTGATGGATTACATCACAACTTACTAAGTGTTGGATAGCTACTTGACAAAGGTTATCATTTGGAATTCAAAGACAAAAAATGCATCATTAACAATAGAGAAGGAGACATGATTGCATCAGGCTCAAAAACAAAAGGTAATGTTTTTTAGCTCAATTCAGATGTAAGTTGTTTTGTTGCAAAAGTGGATGACAGTTGGTTATGGCACAAGAGACTCTATCATATCAATTTTGATAATATAGTAAAGATAAGCATTGTCAAGGTAGTTAGAGACCTTCCAAGTATTGCAAGACCAGTTGACACAATGTGTAGGGAATATGTTATTGGAAAGAATGTAAGGAGCTCTTTCAGAAGCAAGCATAACTCAGCTGAAAACAAATTATACCTAGTGCATAAAAATTTATGTGGTCCTACTCAAACAAGATCATACTACAGAGAAAGGTATTTCATTTTGTTTGTTGATGATTTTTAAAGGATGATGTGGGTTGCATTCTTAAAGGAGAAGTCTGAAGCCTTTGATAAATTCAAAATATTCAAAGCTAAGGTTGAGAATGAATCTAGAATAAAACTAAAATGTCTAAGATTAGATAGAGGAGGAGAATTCACTTCTGACCAATTTTATGAATACTGTGAAGAACATGGGATAAAAAGATAGTTGAGTGCTCCTAGAACCCCTCAATAGAATGGGATTACAGAAAGAAGGAACATGATCATACTTGATACAACACGCACTATGATGATTGAAGGAAAAGTTGCACACACATATTGGAGAGATGCAGTCAATACAACAGTCTATACTATCAACAGAACACAACTAAGGGCCGACACAAATAAGACACCTTATGAACTTTGGTTTGGTAATGTACCTACAGTAAAATACTTTAGGATCTTTGGTAGTAAGTGCTACATCAAGAGAGATGATGGTGTTGGTAAGTTTAATTCTAGAAGTGATGAAGGTATTTTCCTTGGTTACTCTACTAAAAGAAAAGCATACAGATGTTTTAATTTGAGATTAAAGAAGATAATTAAAAGTACTCATGTAAAGATTAATGAGAAGTTCATGGTTCAAGAGAGGTACTATGAATATGCACCTATGATTGATGATGAACTTAGGCCCAACAGTAAAGACACTATTATTGAAGAAATGTTTGATTGCATTGATGTATCATGTAATGAACCTAAATCAAGCAAAGAAGTATCATAGATTACAGATGAGGATGTCACACCAAAAGATCCAAAATTCACATCGAGATACCTTTCAAAAGATGATATCATTGGAGATTAGAGTAGTAGTGTTTTGACTAGATCTAAAGCAAAAGTTTAACAGTGGATGAAGAGGTATGTTTATTTTCATAGAATGAACCTTTAAGTGTTGAAGATGCTTGCAAGGATTTTGATTGGCAAAAAGCAATGGAATAAGAATTAGATCAAATAATAAAAAATGATACATGAGAATTGCTTCCTAAACCTAGTGACAAAAATGTCTTTGGAACAAAGTGGGTATTCAAGAATAACATGAATGAAGATGGTATAGTGGTCAGAAACAAAGCAAGACTGGTGTGTAAAGGATATGCATAGAGGGAAGGAATAGATTACATAGACACATTTGCCCCTGTGAGCAGACTAGAAGAAATCAAGTTATTCTTGGCCTATGCAACATTCAAAGACTTTAAAGTATACCAAATGGATGTCAAATCATCTTTTTTGAATGGTGAGTTGAAGGAAGAAGTCTACATAGAACAAATTGAAGGATTTCATCTATCAGATAAACCAGACATGGTATGCAGATTGAAGAAAGCACTCTATGGACTTAAACAAGCCCCAAGAGCTTGGTATGAGAGACTAGATGGTTATCTTACCAAGATTAGATTCAAGAAAGGAGTAAAAAATTGCAACTTATTCATAAGAGAGACACCTGATAGATTATTACTTGTTTCCATATTTGTTGATGACATTATCTTTGGAGGTAATGACAAGCTTAGTGCAAAATTTGCAAAATAAATGCAAAATGAATTTGAAATGAGCATAATTGGTCCTATAAAATATTTTTTGGGATTAAATGTGAAGCAGATAAAGGAATATTCATAAATCAATCCAAATATATGAAGGAAATATTTAATTCTTTCAAGATGGAAAACTGTAAGCCAGTATGCACTCCTATGATAACAGGAAGCAAGCTTTCTAAAGAGGATGATTCCACAGCAGTTTACAAGACATTGTAAAAGTCTATGATTGGAAAACTTATATATCTTACTCAATATAGACTAGACATATCTAATGTAGTAGGAATTGTAGGTAGATTTGTAGCTGAACCCAAGCAGAATCACCTAATGGCAATAAAGAGAATATTCAGATATCTAAAAGGAACTATAGATTATGGTTTATGGTATCCTAAATTAGAGAATGTACAACTTCATGTATATACAGATATAGATTGGGTAGGTTGTACTGATGATAGGAAGAGTACTTTAGGAGGATCAGTATTTCTTAGAGATAGGTTGGATTCTTGGATAAGCAAGAAGCAGAATTGTATCTCTTAGTCAACAGCAAAAGCTAAATATGTTGCAGCAACATTGAATTGTTCAACAATGGTTTGGATCAAGCAGATGGTTAAAGATTTTGGTATTCAGGTTGATTATCCTATTTTTATTCACTGTGCTAACACTAGCACTATCAACATGTCCAAGAACCTTGTGATGCACGCAAAGAAAAAAAACATTGAGATCAAATACCATTTTATTAGAGAAAAAGTTGCAAATAAAGAAGTAAAATTGGACTATGTGAGAACTAAAGAACAGTTGGCAGATATTTTCACAAAGCCTTTATCAAAAGATACTTTTGAGTATCTCAGGGAGAAGTTGAGAGTAATTCCCTTTCATGAGTTTGATTAGATAAAGCAGCTAGTACATCAATCCATGGTGAATGATGAATGGTTGACTACTCTATTTATGGAGTAGTACCTGTGCCTAATTATTTATGGTGCCCTTTTCCATTGATATCAAAGGGGGAGTATGTAGTAAGGGGGAGCATATACTCTGGGGTAGTATATAATCTTGTAACTTAAAAACATAGACATAGGAGCTGGAATAGTGTAGATGAATCTTTAATAAGGATATTGAGAAGATTGTAAAAAGATAGATGACACCATGTATTGAATATTTTTCTAATATCATATGTTGCCATCAATGTCAAAGGGGGAAATTGTTGGAGATTTACTTCTAGCAGCTAGTTGATTGTATGTTTGTCATTGATGACAACATATAATATACAGTAGTGTTCCGTATGTACTTATCAAAGAAGTGATATTAACCCTTACGCGGTTATATTCATGTTGTAGATGCTTTGTTCATACACATAGGATCATATTTGATGTTTCAGTTAAGTTGTGTTAATCTGTATTGGCAGTTACAGTTTCTAGAAAGTATCTGTTTAGAGTTGATGTAATTACTATGTTTCTTGAGTTGTGCCTATCTTCAGGATACACATGTGTATATTCATGATTAGTTATGAGTTAACCATGTTTGGCTAAGTGTACCTATCATGTTTCATCAGGATCATGTTGTTTGAGATAATTTGGTGGAGCCGACTCAGTGAAGCATTGCATCTATTTAGTTCATGTTGCACGGTCTTAATTTGATTACGTGGTTGATATGGAAAAAAAAAGTAGGGAAGGGACTCCTTGAGCCAACAAAGATCACACCCTTTGGAGAAGATACTTATAGTAGTTCATTTGATGAATGACAAGTGTGAATGAGAAGAAAAGAAATAGAAAAAGTACAGAGCAGAATATCAGTTAAGTTTCATTCATTAAGAATCTATGTGAAGAAGTAGTGGAAGATTACATTACATTAGAACTGATCAAGACAACAGGTCTATTCTACAGTTCATCATCATATATAGTGCATATATGTTCTATAGAAGGTTATAGCCTTCACCATTGAAGCAGTGAGCTTTTGGACACTGAGTCCTCACCCTTAACAGGGTTATTTGTAAAAGACTCCTAATAGGGTCAGACCCTTAACTAGGTCACTATACTTATTGCATTGTAAAGAACAAATCCTAACAGGGTTGCAAGATCTTCTAACAAGGATTATTATAAACAAGTATAGTTCATTGTGGGTGCTAATTCCCACCAAGGTTTTTACCATTTGGTTTCCCCATAACCAAATTATGGTGTTGTGTATTATGTTATATGAATGTGCATTTACTTTATGGTATTCTGGAATTAATAAAAGAAAAGAATTAAATTAGCTGATAACTAATTCACCCTCCCCTCTTAGTTATCCTTTGGAACTATTCTAATAGATGATTCATAATATCAGTCTTTCTGAGGACCTCCTGGATGTAGACAAGTGAATCAAAATGAAGGCCTATGATGATAGAGGATGAGAAAGCAAGGGTTTGATCACACTACCCTTACAAGTGGGCCTGACCTTGATTGAAAATATTTTCCATGTACTGGATTTAGATCTACCGTACACTATCTTGCTGGGATGACCCTGGATACATGCTATCAAAGGTGTACCCTATACTTATCATTAATGTCTCAAGTTCCCACATCATGGGAGAGAAATCATGATTCCTGGAGATCCTGAGCCCTTTCAATACTGAAAGAGACTAGAAGACAAGAAATCTAACTATTGTCCATTGAATGAGTTTGGTCGACACTTCAATCAAGAAAACCTTGTTTCAAACACTCCCTCAGTTCCAGAAAAGACATCACAAACACTAGCTGACCACTCCAAAGGAAAGGAAAAGGTTATTAAAGACAAAGCCTCTTGATCTGAAGCAAAGGCCACCTTTACAGATCAAGGCATGGGAGAATATAAATTTGAAAGTGCTCTATGCATCGGGCAACTCCCTTTGTCTCCAAAGTCCTATGGAAGACCATCACCATTACCCCCCTCCAAAGAAAAAGAGATCATGCATTGCAAAACAACCACTTTTTTACATTGGGGGTCCTTATCTGATGAACATATGGAATGCAATGTCCTTGATTGGCTCTACAATGATGAAGAAGAAAAACCTATGACCTTCCCCAAAGGAAAGTATATCAATGTTACTCCCATTGTTGAAAGCATGGGATATAATGGTACTAGTCTTGGAGCTAATGAAACTGGTAAGAAGAAAATTATAATAGCCAATAGCTATCCTCGAGGACATGGATTGGGTTCCACAGAAACTAAGACTAACTTTGCTAAGGATTATTGTTTAGCTGCCTTGGATTCAGACACTAAATAAGAGTTCTTCAAAATTCCTTTCCACTATGTTGAAGATGACCTTGATGACCTTAACCATGTCTTCACTATCACCCAAGCCAACCTTTCATCCCCTCATCTTCCCCTCAAAACCCCTAAACTAATTGATTGGGATCAGCAAGATTCACCACCAGCTTTGGATGTTTGCGATTTGGATGAGGCAATTTTAGCCCTCTTTGGACTTAAGAATCTCCAAGAATATGAACATAAGATCCACTACAGTGAGGAAGCCTATTCGGTAGCCAGGTTAATTCTCTTAGTAAAAAAAATGACAATAAAAATAAAAATAAAAAAAATGAAAATAAAAAACATCCCTTGGTGAAAATCTCTCACAGGCACCTTTGGATGAAGAAAAAGATAAAATAAAGGATGCATCCTCTAGTGAAAACCTTTCTGAGGCACTAGAGGAGGGAGAAGATGACCTACCATTTATATCATCAGAACTAGAAGTGTCCTCTATGATTATCAAAGATACTATCCTTTTCAATCTGGGCACAGAAGCAGATCCACACATCACTTACATTGAAGTTTCTCTCAGTGATCAAGAAAAGAAAGATATGACAACATTCCTTCATAAACATAAAATAAAATTTTCCTGGACCTACAAGGAGATGCCCGAGCTTGATACAGATCTTTTCATGCACCATCTTGCTGTGGATCCCAGTGTGAAACCTATTAAACAGAAACTCTGCAAGATGCATCTACAAGTCACACTGGTAGTCAAAGTAGAGCTTTAGAAAATGCTGGACGCTGAAGTAATCAGACCTATAGACTATCCTTAATGGATCTCCAATATTATACCAGTAGGAAAGCCTAGTGGGGGCATTCTCATTGGTGCAGAGCACCCTAGGGTTTGCTCAAAACCCTAGCCCCAACATTTTGATAACAGTTTTGATACAAGTCTTTCAACGAGCAAGTCATGTTGTGCCTAGTCGCTCAGTCGCAGAGCCAGTAGAGAGAAGAAAAGTAAGGCATCGCACACTCATGAGCTATTTATGAGTTAAGTTTATTAGTGTGTGAGTGCGCGACGAGGAACTAGTCGCTTAGTCGCAGACAGCTAGTAGGAAAAATAGTGCGCGACAATGCGACGAGGAGCTCAACGCAAGCTCGCGAGGCAATTCGCAGTCAGAGAAAACACGGTGCGACAATGCGACGGTGAAAGTTGGATTCAGTTCAGGTCATACCTACCTCATGATTCATAGAATCATTTCTTTTAATCCTAGGTGATGATGCAAGAGCATCTTGGGTTCTTAGCAATCCTGTGTCAACCAAAATTATGTTTGTTTGTTTCTCGGTATCTTGTTGGAGATGGTTGGTAAACTACTCGGGAACCTCTTTGGTGTGCTCGGTTGAACATTTTTTTAATTCACATACCATGCTCAGTTACTATTTCTAGTGTGGCTTTACCAACCTGTCTTGGTGTGCTCGGTGTTTTTCTATTTCCTATCTCATTGAGTGGGCTTTCCTTGTTGGTTCTTTGGGGCCAACATCTGCATTTAATTTTGGTTACATTGTTAATGTTGGATCTATCTTTGGGGAATGTGTGGACCTATTTTGGGGTTGTTTCTCTTTCCTATGTTTGGTCTTTGAGGTCAGCCTCTTTAGGTGATTATTGTATAAATATATTGTTATGTTCTTAGTTTAGGCATGATCAGTAGAAGTTAGAGATAATGTTAATTTGGTAATAGCTTAAAGGTCTAGGGTTTCTAGATCTCTCATGTATGAGGATTGTTCTATAATACATTTTTTTTTGTATTGGATGTAATTGAAAAGACCTTATAGTCTGACATGTATGAATTTTAATGAAGTAAATAATATATTTGCATTCCTTTCTCTTTCTCTGTGTTGTAAGCTTTCGTATTGTTTATCTGCAAGTTGGTTTAGTGCTTGGGAGTGCCTTTTCCCCAGAGCATTAACCCTCCCTGCTTCATAATTTTACTTTGTAAATTAGGAGAAATAAAATTCAAAATATCTTATGTGTTTATTAGAATTGTAACATGGTTTCCATAGAGTATACATGTTGTTTCTAAGGGAGTGATCTAAAATTCTGCCTAACAATTATGCACTGCAACATGGATAATTTTTTGAAAATTTTTCTACTTGGGTAGAATGGGGTTCTCTAATGTTTCCCACCTTGGTTCCTGGTTTGGCATTGATTGGTGTAATGTTCACCTTTGCATGAGTAGAACCACCCTGTTGGTCCCTTATTTTTTTTACCCTTGCTAGGAGTCTTATTATCCTTCTTATAACTGCCAAAATTGTTTTTACATCCCCTAAATTCCTCTCTTTTTCCTCTAAATCCCTTATCATTTTTATTATTGAATCCATTTTTCACCTTTCTTTTTGAAAGGTTGAGAAACTTGTCTCCATTTATCCCTTTTTTTACTTCTTTCCTTAAAATTCTAGGGTCTTCTAGTTAAAGAGAAGTTGTGGTAACCAGCTTTTCCAAAAGTGTGTTACAAACTAATCTCGTTTAATTTCAATTAATTTTAGTCCTAACTCTACCCTAGTATTTTCCCATCGCATGGTTACCTCCCCAGTTAGCTGGTATGCACCCCACCTTTCTTTGGAAATCTCTATATTAACCCAGAGTTCAAAGAACTTTTCCATTTTAGTTAGGTGAGATTCGACAATTTTCCTAGAGATTGAACCCTCAAAATTTGGGGGTTTTACTTTCTTCATGTCATGGTTTATGTCACACACCACCTTCTTAGACTGAGTTTTAGTAAAGGTTTGGGTAGTTGATTATTCTCCTCAATGTGTACAATGGGTAGTAGTATTCTATCTACCAAAGTCTTTCCTATACAAGGATTCCTGCACTTCCTTCCTGGTGCCTTTTTCTCCTAAACCTAATGTTCTAGGGTTTTGAGCCCATCTAGAGTCTCTTGCATCATGGAAAGTAACTAGTCTATTTTTGCGATTGGATTGTCTGAATGCCTAGATCCTTCAACATTATCTCATATATGTTCCATAATCAAATTTTGGTTTCCTGTAACAAATATCAATATTGGTTTAAATTATATTTTAAATATTTTTCTACTTTAGGAAAGTAACACTTTTTCAAGAATTGAATGACATATATCTTAAAATAACAAAATTGTGTCCTTTACATTTATTACAACCAAACATTAGTATATATGCATTCTTTATATTTTGGTAATACGCCAAAACTTCTTCATAATCTTTTTACATCATTTATTGATGAGTTTGTCTTGCCCATCAGTTAAAGTGGAGTTTACAAGTTTACTATCCAAGGTTGCTTCCTCATTTTTTTTTACCCTTCTATTTTAGTTGTTTCCTCACGAAGATTTTTTGGTTTAACTTGTGCTTTTAGTTTCATCTTAGATATGATATTTGCTTTGAATTTTTCCTTATTAGAATTTTTTCATGCACTCCATTCTTTGTGAAGACATACTATAGCCTTGGCCATAAATTATGTTTCAGAAAGAGGTGAACTACATGAGTAGTCATGTTTGAGCTTAAGTGGCCAAAGCCAGATTTGGATCGGGCCTCAAACCATCTTCCACTTGTTGGTACGTATCCACATACTGAATTGACCAAAACACTTTATTTCAATTTACAATTTAAGCCATCTAATGGTGAGACCTATGTTTAGTGTTGAACATGATAGCTTTGATACCATATGTAACATGCATTCACTATGTAATAAAATAAAATTAACATAACTTCTTGTACTCAATTCTACGCAGATAATAATAAATTTTTTTTTGAAAAGAAAGTAAGTGCAAGAGTTAATCAAAATTTAATAAATAACATTCATAATTGCAACAAGTAACTCAAATGAATTTTAATCTGAAATATACTTTTTATCTCTATTTATATTGATATCTAAAAGCATAACAAGTACTTAAGTAAAGGTAAGAACCTTATACACTTTTGAATTATGTTGAGGGACTATCTTCCAAAGAGGGGAACATCATCGAGGTGCTTTACCCTCAACCATGAACCAAATGGTTCCCCACACATTCTCCATGTGGAGAATGGCCTTGCCCTGGTTGATGATGTTCCTCCTCTCTATAATATAGGAAGAAGTCCTTGGAAACACCTCAACATAATTTAGAAATGTGTGGGTTTTTATCTTTACTTCAGTACTTGTTATGCTTTAAACTATTATTAGCAATAGAGATAAAAGTATATTTTAGATTAAAATTCATTTGAGTTCCTTGATGCAATTATAAATGTTGTTTATTAAATGTTGATTAGCTCTTTCACTTACTTTCTTTTCAAAAAAAATAATGTTTTCTTTTTGCATAGATTTGACTACAACAATTTATGTTGAGTTTCTTTTATTGCATAGAAAATGGATGTTACATAAACACAATTGAAATGAAACCTCAGAGAGAGAGAGAGAGAGAGAGAGAGAGAGAGAGAGAGAGAGAGAGAGAGAGAGAGAGAGAGAGAGAGAGAGAGAGAGAGAGAGAGAGAGAGAGAGAGAGAGAGAGAGAGAGAGAGAGAGAGAG
>MU226632.1:1954945-1973028 GCA_018584345.1 Thuja plicata
GAGAGAGAGAGAGAGAGAGAGAGAGAGAGAGAGAGAGAGAGAGAGAGAGAGAGAGAGATTGTCATTTATGTAAGAGCTATTATAAAATAGAGAAGATGGTAGAGATAGAGGAAATTGTGGAGGAAAAATAATTTATTTTATAAGGCAATTGTTAAGAAGAAATATGGGAGTTAACTTTGATCATAAAAGTTGGCCAACCTAGGATAATCAAGTTTTTAAATTAAATATTTGTTTTTCTTTTGGTTGTTCGAACTCCTTGAGATTAGCACCCAACTAGTGAAGATGAAAATCAAATTTAAAAATTGGGCCGACCTCCCCCATTGTTGCACCCATTTTAGTGGTTCTTACACTAAAAATATAAATATTATTTTTCTTTAGAGGGCCAACCCCCTAATGACTGGCATACCATTAAAGAAGGTACAAAAACAAAAATAAATAACTCTTTTTATATCTATCCAACCAGTTTTAGAAGGCACAACCATTCACATGAAGAATCATCTATGGTATATAAATCAGTGTTTGGGAGGTCATTTCAAATCACTCTCATTCATTTTACATCTTTCCTTATTAGAGAGCAGACATAAAGTAGAAAAAGGAGAAAATTTATGAGAAGAAATTGAACATATTAAGAGTTTGAGGTAGATTTTGTTGAAATACATTAAGGGGTCTAGAATAAATCCAACAACTTCATTATCATCATAGATTTTGAAGGTTGGAGTCTACTACTTTTCAATATTTGAAGTTGGAACCTCTTACTAAAGAAATTGAAGTCTCTTGCAAAGTTAGTGGTCAATGGAGGGGATTGATGTCTCATGTGGGTTGGCACCTATAAAGTTCTAAGAATATCTTTAAAAAAGAAACATATTGTTAGGATTTTCTCCTCCAAGGTTTTCCACATAAAACCACATGTTGATCTTCTCTTCCTTTTCTAGTTCTTAATTGTGTGGATGCCCTGTTCCTTTCTTTGGGATCGTTAAAAGTAAAAATTGAGAAAATTGGTCTTTTACTAATTCAATCACCCTCTTAGCATAAGTGTTTGTGTGTGTGCATGTATGTTGTATTTTATTCAATTGGTATCAAAGTGAGTTCCTTTAAAAAATACTAACCCCTTGGAAAGTTCTAAAGAACACACATGGTGAGCCACAAATGGTTTTCCTCAAATCATGCTCCATTGTTTGATGGGAACAACTATATTTTTAGGAGTTTTAGGATAAGCACATATTTAACTGCTCATGTACTTGATATATGGTAATCAGTTTTGGGAGGCTATGTGGCACTATCTACTCAACCTACTAATCAAGCCAAAAAATAGCATTCAGGGATAATTCAAAAACTATGAATGCAATTCTAAGTGGAATTATAAAAAAATAAATTAGTCAATGTCATGCATTGCACATCAATAAAATAAATATGGAAAAAGCTTCAAAAGGCTTATGAAGGAGAAGAAAATTTGATAAAGGCTAACCTCCAAATCCATAGGAGACAATTTGAAAGCCTTAAGATGAAGGAAGAAGAAAGCGGTGTAGCTTACTTCCTCTGTGTGGATGAAGTTGTGAACATTATTTATGGTCTTGGGGAAACCATTGAGGATGATATTACTATATAAAAAAATATTAAGATCTCTTCCTATGAGATTTGATGAAAAAGTTTTTCTCATTGAATAAATGAATAACTTGAATACCTAAAAGATGGATGAGATGCATGACATTCTTTACAGCATATTAAATGAGGACTAAGAATGAAACAACATTAAAGTGAGAAGTAACTTTTAAATCCTTAAGAAAAACAAAGAACAAAGTTACAACATCAAGAGAAAAGCTCAAGCGATGAGAAAGAAGCCTACTATGTGAATAAATTAAATAAAGGATCTAACAAGTGAAAAGCTCAAGCAATGAGGAAGAAGCCTACTTTGTGAAGAAATTCAATAAAGGATCTAGCAAGTGAAAAGGTAAGTATACTCTTAAATGTTTTAATTGTGGAAATATAGGCCATTATACCAGCATTCCAAATGTTCTTAGGTTAGAAGTAAAAGTGGCGATGAAAAAAAACAAGAAGAGACTATATGCCCAAGGAAGTAATAGTTTATCTAAGAGTGATGAAAGCTTTTTGGAAAGTGGAAGAGAAAATTATTTTCATGGCCATGAAAATGAAAGGAGAAGCTCCACGATTCGAAGACAAAGAAAATGAAAAACTTGAAAGAGAGGAGGCACTATAACGGATCGTGAGGTAGAACTTACCATTTCTATTGACAAAATCAAGAGACTCAAGAAAAGGAACTCAAATTTGAAATAAAATTTTGAGAGGATGGTGAAAAACATGAGAATAAAATTATGGACTTAAAGACTCAAGCTAAAGAAGACAAACGCATTGAGGATATCTTGATAGAGAAGTTAAAGGAAAAAATCTTGAATGTGAGAAGATTGAATTAGAGTTTATTTCCCTAGTGAAGGAGCTAGAAAGGACCAAAGAATAGCTAACAAGAAACATGAAGTTTGAGAAGAGTTAAAAAATGTTAGAAGACCTTATTAATTCACAAAGATCACCTTTTTTCAAAAGTGGTCTTGGTTTTGATGGTGAAGGTTTACATTCCACTGAGCAATTGGATAGTAAGAATTATGTCACAAATCTCTAAATTTCCAACAAGGAAGTAAGAAAGGAGGTGAACAATGAAGAGAATCAAAATGAACCAAGCAAGCAGCAGGTTAAAGCCTTGCAATATCAAAGAATCAACAAGGACAATCTCGAATGGACACTCCCTAAAAGAGAGTCACACATCACTAGGTTTGACTATTCTCTTCATGGAAATTATTTTTCTTGCAATTAATATGGCCATAGAGCATTTGAAATTAGAGTGCATACAAGAAATGATTTCAAATTTTCAAAGAGATACTTCAACTCATTTTCCCCTCTAATGGATTATAACATCAGATGTTATAAGTGTAAACTTTGGACACATAGCTAAGTTCTATAGAAGTACCTTTGTGATGTCACTAAAACAAAATAAGAAAGAGTATGTTGACAACAGATTCTTAACTCACAAGATTGGTGGCAAGAGAAAATTTGTCTCTTTGAAGAAGGTGGATGGAGGAATGTCAAAATTTGGAGATAATGTTACAACAAACACAAGAGGCAATGGTGCACTCAATCTAGACAATGGAAAAACTAAAACAAAATATATTTTATATGTTGAAAGACTAATACATAATAAATCAAGTGTGAGTAAAAAATGTGAACAAGGGTACAACTTTACATTTCAGTCTAGAGGATGCAAAATATGAAATATGGAAAATTAATCAATGTAACATCGTAAATTATACACCTTCACCAAGGTATCCAATTCCAAGCTTACTTAGAATCCATATTAGTGTGTTTCATTTTAGCATGCATCATAGGACTTCATTATGTTTTTAATTAATAATAAATTTATAATATAAGTCCTTTATTAATTCAATGCCATAAAATATTTAGGAGGGCCCTTATTTATGGGTGTGTCCCTTTAATTATTTCTTCCATTTGATCATCACTTGCATACATAGGCCCTATTTTACCATGTGTGGCATTTTGTATTTATCCTGATATCATACCTTGATTTTGTGAAAATTATTGGAATCCCCTATCCAATTAGATGCCCAACTCAGATTTGAACTTAGATTGGTTGGTATAGGGTGAGTGGGTAGGTATAGGGTGTTTAAAATTTCTCCATACCTCATAAATTGGGCCAAAATTTTGAAGGTGTAAAGGTCTTTTAATTTTTGCAAGATCCTTAAAACCTTGTTGTCCTCCCTTGAGTTTTACACACCAAAATTGCTTGAGAAGCCTATAAAGGCAAAGTTAACTCACTTCATTTTGGTAATTAATAAAACTGTGAAGACTTGGCTCTACAATTTTAAGACATCCAATGAATTGAACACCTCCACATCAAGTAAATCAATAAATCAGCAAGTTTTCACGTCCACATTCTCATCATCAACATCAACAATCAAGCATCAAGCATCAACATATACATCAACATTGAAGTTTTCAAGAGATTTTGAAGTATAATAAGAGATTACTAACTAATCATTGGCTTGTACTCTCCCTTTGGGTTGGGTATGATTTCATGTTATTCTTAGATCTCTACATATAAGCTTCCAATTTGAATTCAATTATTGCAAATTACATTTTGTTAAGCACATTTGATTTCAATATCATATAGGATTTTTTTCTAATACACTTGGGTAGATTTCTAGTTTATTTTTATGTATTTTAGCTCATAGAAACCTTAGACTCACTTAAGATTCAAGAGAACACAAAATTCATTTTTTTTATATTGCCTATTTGTGGAGGTGGGAACCACCAAAACAAGAAATTACTAAGGCAAACCCCTATATAGCTATGCACACACTATTTTTCTCCTTGTAGGTGTAGATACATATTCAAGACCTAATTCTAACATCAAAAATAGATTGCCAAGATCCAAACAGTCTTAGATCTGTAGTTTCATACATAATTGCAGGGCTAGGGGTGACTCCTAGGTCAAGGGTGAGTCCAGTGCTCCTTACCCTCCTAATCACCTTATACCTCTTAGAAATTTCCTAGATTTGAATCACAAATGGATACAATAGTCAAGGACCTATATCTAGAAGCACACTAGGTTACACAATTTCTTTCAACCTGTTTATCTTTATTCTACTACAACAGTCTCAAATTCAATTTGTAGGTACATAACATCAATCCTAATATACTCTTATAGACTTTTTAAGTTTCATGATCTACCATTTCAGTTAATTTTCATAATTAAGTCAAAAAATTTACATTTCTAATCTCTCATTCCTAAGAAACAAAGGGATAAAGGGCCCTAGGAGCATAGATATTGAGTTGACCCCCTTGAACAAAGGGGTTGATCAACCATATTCATCTCTTGGTAGCCTCATATTCAAATGTGATTTGGACAAAGGGATTAATTAGCCTACCATTGACCCACCCTAATTTCCTTGCCATCACAATAGATATTACCTATAGAATATATGGAATCTCTATATTGTTAATGAGGTCAGAACCTTATAAAATCACTACATGAGACATGAAGATGAGACTTGTTTGTGGCACAAAAAGATGGGACACCTAAATTTTGACAATTGCATGAAGATTAGAAAAAAATCATGTCGTAAGGGACATACAAAAAAAACTATCAAATATCATTAGAAAATAGTGTCAATATGCGAAACAAAGAAGGATAAGCTTCAAATTGAAGAAATATTCTACATCAAAATCTTTGGAAGTTACTAAAACTAATGCGTGAGCCTACAAGGATAAAGATATTTCAAGGCAAGTGTTATTTTATGTTATTAATTTATTATTATTCCAGGTTGACATGAGGAGCATTTCTTAAAGAAAATTTTGAAGTATTATAGAATTTTAAGGCATTAAAAGCCTTAATAGAGAATTAAATAGGGTTGAAGATCAGGTGCCTTAGATACGACAGAGGAGGAGAATTTACATAAAATGAGTTTGAAAAATATTATGAAAGAAATGGGATAAGAAGACAATATTTAGCCGCAAGAACTCCACAAAAAAATTTAGTGGGGATAAAGAATAGAACCATCCAGGATATGGAAAGAGTCATGCTTAATGAATCCAAGATAACTAACACTTTTTGGGAAGAAGCGATTCATACAATTTTTTACATCTCCAAGGTATAACCTTCATGGAACTAGGCCAAAGACATCTAAAACATCTTAATTTCAAATGAAAATACATTGAAGGTATGGGTAATAGAAAATGAAGCACTTAGTACCAACCATTCACCTTAATCATAATATCAAATTTACCATATGTATCTCGATGAAATTTTTTTTGTAAAGAAATGTTCTTCAATAATAACATTCACCATACATACTAGATCAATAAGAACTCCTTGTGAGAGCTTTCATTTTATTTTCACAGTAATATATCAAGTGCCTTAATAGTTTCCTTAGAGTCAAAGGTAATGCAAGGTTCAAGCTTAAGTTTGGGTTTCTCAATAAGGTTCACAACATTGTTGGCCTCATCACACACATCATTATATTTTATATCTTATACTTTTCTAGATTCAATAACTTTGGTCGAATTAAAAGGTAAAGTATTGTTGAAGATTTGGAATTTTTGGTTAGGGGGTGCTACAGATTTGT
The DNA here is from genome assembly GCA_018584345.1 of Thuja plicata. Taxonomy (NCBI): domain Eukaryota; kingdom Viridiplantae; phylum Streptophyta; class Pinopsida; order Cupressales; family Cupressaceae; genus Thuja; species Thuja plicata. The sequence goes on from MU226632.1 coordinate 1,961,095, forward strand.
TTTATTTATCATTGACACCTTCCATAGTTATGTTATTGGAATCAATAAGGTCTTGGGTAAAATGTTTCAATCTAAAGAACTTTTCAATATTGTGACTAGTTTGATGGTGATATTGGCAAAAGGCTTTGGGATCAAAATTTGGAAAGGGTTTAGAGGGATCGATAGGTTTGACAAGAGGAATTTTCAATACATCAACATTGATCAACTAGAGCATAATATTGTGTAAAGATTCATAAAGTAGAGTAAACGTATGATGTGTAAAGATTCATGATAAAGGAGCCAAACCTGATGTTGTGGCTGCCACTTGTGTATCAACATGATTTGGAGAATTTATATTAATCTTGATGGATCCTTAATTTTTCTTTTGAAACTACTTAAATAATTGTTGAGAAAAGTCATTCTTATCATCCAGAACCATTGATGAAGATGATTCAAATTGGCTCACTTGAAGCTAATAATTATGAAGCACTACACAAAAGTAAATAAAGGGTGTAAATTCAAAAATTAGTAACTTATCTCTGATGTCTTTTTGCAAATTAGAAATGAAAATCCTTTGAACATCACCATCAGGCACAATATAAGTAATTTGAGCATGCAAATATTTATGTCTACCAATAAAATCAGTCTATGATCATTTGAGAAATCACTGCACAAGGTTTGAAATGTTTTTACATGAGTCAATAGATCACCTCCTCCATTACATAGCTACAATTGAGGAATTTCAATGTATTAGGGGTAATGGTACAAACAATGTCATGGGAAAGTGCGCTAGCTATGTCACATGTTGGAATGTTAAGTTTAGATTGGGTTATGGAAGCCAACTATTGTTGTAAGGTTGAAACACTTTAATCTAGGTTATTGATAGTGGCTTCAGTGGATAAATTGGTATTGGACATGTTTAATTGTGATGGAGGTTCAACATTGTGAGAAATGGATGAAGCATTGGAATAGGAAAGTGGGACATTATGGTAAGTGGGTAAAGGCGATGGTTGGGAAATACATGGGAGACTAACAAAAAGAGGTATATAGTAGTTTTGATTGATAGGGGTTCCTCCAAAACTAATATGTGTAGGATTGATGTTTTATGTAGAGGTAGATAATTGGTGTATAAGTAGGCACATTAGGCAATGATGTTGGTATAAGAATGGAATTAACAACATGATTTGTAAGATTAGAGAAATTCATATCTTTGATACAACTTTTGATAGGCATAACATTATTAATGATATGGGAAATGTCATGCAACACTTTCACACCATATTCATCAGTTTGAATCATTCTCCTCAATAATTCAATTAAAGGTATTATCTCAATTTGAGTATATTTGACCCATCTATTGTACAAGCTTATCCAAGTCATTGGCAAGCTTTCTCAATTGGTCAGGAGACACTAATTTTCAAGATTCATATTCATCATAAAAAGTGTTAGAAGAATGGTTTAGCACAATGTTAGGTATGTCATGTATATGCATCTAGGTTTCAGCTAAGTTCCAATGGAAAATGCTAGTTGACTGGTCTGTATATCCTTAATATTTAAATTTTGGGAAGCATAAGTTTATAACTTATTCTCACGGGAATATTAGATGTAGGACTAAAGATCATAAAAATCATGCACAAAGATACACATAAAATAAATGTCTAAACAATGAAAATTCTTAATAGATCGATCAATTAACCATTGCAAAAATGAAATATGATTGCAAATTTGAATTAACTAAGAGAATATAGACCAGACCAAAATATTAAATGAAAAAGGTCATATAAGCACATGTCAGTTTTACCAAAAATGTAATGTAGGAGAAATAGGGTTTGGAGGTACTCTCATTTTATAGAGATTTATGTCCATTTTTGCAAAGGTTTCCTTCTTTTGGTCATGAATTTCCAGTTTGCAGATGGTTCTTTCAGCCTCTTTTTTGAGATTTAGACCTTGCTGAGGGTTGGTGGGTGTTGTCTCAATGTGCCTTGGGTCTTCTTCCCTTCATAGTTGGTAGGAAGTGATCAGATTTCATGGTGTACACTCTCTCTACTTTATTTTTAAGAAACTTTCAAAGGCATATATCCCACATTGGCCATGTCAGGGAGTTACTTAGTGATTTTAACCCCCAGCGTGAAGTAGTTAAGTGTCAAAAGGCATGCGCCTTTTGGCAGATGACTTGAAGGAGGTAGGTCACTTAGCAATCATCGGGTGGTTAGTAAAGAGAATTTTGGTGGGCCCATGGTTGGAAGGAGGGATAATTTGCATGATTTTACTATCCTACGAAGGAAATGACTAGGATTGAGAAAGGTCATGGGATTGCAACGGTGTGATATGTGGCCGAGGTGGCAGTGAATTAGTTGGTGCCACATGGCATAGGTAGAAAGGAAGTTTGTAGGGTCAGGTTGGACAAGTGGCATATTCATGTGATCCCATGATCCAAGTGATAAGAAAAGATTAAAAAAAACCCAGGATTGTAAGAGTGTGACGCATGTCCAAGCCAAGGCGATGAAGGAAGGCAGGACTAAGGGAAGTTAAAGAGGGATCAAGTCAGATGGTTGTCATGATCCTATGAATAAAGTGCACTATGGATATTGTGCATGGGATTACGAGGTCTCACCAAGTGTTTTGGTCATCGACAGTAGTTTTGTGGGGTCAGTGTCAATGAAGTATTGAGTAAGTGGTTCCAAAGGCCAATCAAGGCCTGCCATGTGGTGAGCTACGGGTAGTTGATCAGGCTCAAGTTACCTTTATCCTTGGTGCCTGGGTGTTTAAATGAAGATTGATGACCTATTTTTAAAGTGGCAAAGGGTTTAATGTGGGTCATTGATGGTTTTTGGTGCGCTATTGTGACCTTTGGCGGGATGTTCTTATATTTTACTATCATTGTGTTGCATTCTAAGTTGCAGAGGGGTAGATGGATCGAATTTTTGTCCTAATTGTTTTCATGTGGCCACCTTGTGTTGTTTAGAAGCTATTTTTCATTGCATTAATGTGTGACTTAATGTATTAAGTTATTCTCTGAGTTGCATATATTGTTAATCTTGTTGGCCTTTGGGGTCTTTTCTCTTCAATGTTGTGGATGGTGGCACTTCTTTACAAGTTTGGTAGTTGAGAATTAACGTTGGTTTTGTCCTAAGTGATCAATTGCTTGTTGCATCCTTTATAAGGATATTCATGATCACTTAGGAAGGTTTCTAATTTTTAGGGTCCATTAGAAAGTGTTTAGATGATTGTGAAATTTAAAAAAAAACATTCACAAAAGAAAACCTTGAGGGATTATGTGTTTAATTTTGTTATGGGTTTTGGGTTTATAGGTTATGAATTGATGTATGACTGAAAGATATTAATGGGATATTGAATATAGATCATTTATGATCCATATCTCTCCTATGTATGAATTTCATGAGTTTTCAAGTAGAAAGAGGTCAAGGATTTATTTCTATTTTAGTGCATTGTTATAATTTATGTGAGTTAATTTATTGCTTTGATCTTATGATCAACTAATTGGTTGAAGTAATTTACAAATTCATGAGGTTTATGCCAAGATCTTTATAAGTAGTGAGGGTTAGGGTTGAAGTTAAGGGCTAGTGTAAGGAAATAGTTTCTCAGATTTGAAAGCTATCTAGTGAATTTATGTCATACTGAAGTTGGTATGCTTGTGACTCCATGCCCAGTAGAATGTTGTGTTTTACTAGGTCATGCACTATTTCAAATCACCTAAATTTTCTATAAATTTGATTAAATAATGTTAAACCATTCTATTTTATGTTATGATATAGTAATACCCATTTCATGCTCCAATTTAGTTGAGGATCACTAAAGATTTTTCCAATCTGAACCATTCTCCTATCTTTGTTGAGTTTATGTGATATTTTATGCTAGTTCTATTCATTTCACAATTTGGGTGTAGAAGTTGTGTATGGATTAAGGGAGTTCCTTGTGGGTCTTTTAGAACCCTAAGTATAGAAGGATAGTTTAGTATCCTTTTCAGTTGGTGCAGTCCTCTTAGGAAATTTGATGATTGGAGTTGCCATCTCTATAGAATCTGGTGAATAGTGTATTGGTGGCCTTAGTGTCATAAAGCCCATCTTTTGGGACACCAACAAGATGGTGACTCTACTGGGAATTTAATTGCAAAATCATGGTGAGTATTGTTGTCCATTGTGAGGTTGCATAATATTTTCATATTTTTTTGTGATTTGAAGGTTGAGCTAGTTGTATTTTGCATTTGTTGTTTGTGACTTTCATTCTAAAGTTGGTTTTAGGGTATACTTGATTTCCCAAACTTGGGTGGTGACTCTAAAGACTTTAAAGATCTTTGTATGAGTGTGCATATATTCTAAAATTTCTGATAGGATTTGGAGGAGTATTTTATTATGAGTAAAGAAAGGAATGCCAGAACCTTTTTGAAGTAGCATCTAGAATAAAAATTGGAGGGTGAGCTTCCTATGGCTCCAAGAAGAGGTTGGGCACGAAAAAATGAAGAAACCAATAATGTTCCCACATCATGGAAACCCAAGAGTAAATATGCAAGTAATTCTCTTATGACACATGTTCCTGAAAGTTCAGAATCATCTTCTAGGGGTTCTGAATCAAATAGTATGGGAGTTTTTTATGCATTATTTAAAACACCTATTCAAGAAGAAACATCGCATCAAAATAAGGAAGTAACTCAAGTTTAGTATTTAGATAAGAAGAGAGGCAAGAGTAGAAGTATAAGTCACCAAAGCACAATTGGTGTACCTCCTCCTTTTGGCTTTGCAGAAGAGTCTCCTTATGTAGTTGTTCAGGAACAAGAAAATGAAAATCTGATTAATCTTGGTAATACTTTTGGATTTGAGATAACATTGCTAGATCCAAAGGATGTTTTTGGAGACATTGATAACCTTAGTAAGAGAATCCAAGAAAAAATTGAGTTAAGAAGAGAAAAAGAAAAGGAAATGGATTATGAGGTTATGAATGTTGTGATAGAGAGGGGGAGCTTGAGAAGAAGGTTGGCTTCCCTTAAAGAAATGAATCATGAGGAACCTAAGTCAGATTACAAGGGTCGTGTTATGGCACAAGTCATCTCAAAGGATAAAAAGACAACAGCCCAAATGAGTTCTTAGCTAACACAAACTCTTAATCTTGTTTTGGATAAAGGGAAACAAAAGGTGTTTGGAATAAATATCAATGAACAAATGGATAAGAGTTGTATCCCACAAGGATTATCTTAGGTTGATACTAATTTAGAGAAATCAAGGAAAGAGTGTGAGGCTCTTGCCAAGGAGTTGTAAAGAGATGAGGTGGAAGATTCCATGGTAGAAATGAGAAAGAAAATTGGTTTTCTGAAGCAATCTGCAAACATAAGATTTCCTAAAATTCAAGCTCCATCTAGTTCTTTGGTTTACGAAATTCATCCCCTTAGATAAAAAAAAGTGTGAGTATTACAACCATTCCATTGGTCCAAGGTATTCATGGTGGTGGTGTTGCAAGGGTGGAAACATTGGGATCAATATCCCAAATTGCACCTAAGGTGGTAGGTCAAGTACAAGGATTAAATAGACAACAATTTGGAGCAAATATTAGTGCAAGTTCTAGTGGCCAAGTTGTTGGAGGGAATTTCCAAAGAAGACCTATTCAATTGGATAGATATAGGCAACTATTTTTTATGGAATCCCAGGTTAGCCCAACTTTGTTCCAAATGAGTTAAGAGACAAGATTACAAAGTTTAGTGGGAGCAATGCAATCACAGAGGAGGAGCATCTCAGAGAATTTACTAATATGTTGAATGATTATGAGATGGAACATGAGGATGTAGTAATGAAATTGTTTGTATAATCTTTAACTGAAGATGTCAGAGACTGGTATAGGATTTTACCAAATGGTAATATTTGTTCATGGGAAGAATTTGAGAGATCTTTTAAAGATAAATATGGTGATTAAATAAATGCATGTTTTATGTTGAATGAACTCAATAATATCAAGAAATTGTCAAATAAGTTACCACTAATTTTAATATCAAATTCCAAAAGGCAATGTACAAGTTGTTTCAAGTATTTAGATCAGACGAAAAATGTATGCTTAACAACATATTTAAATGCATTTGATGCAGCTAATATGGCTTATTTACTCAGAGATAAAGACCCTCATACTTTAAGGGATTCTTTTAGGATGGCTATTAACATTGAGAGCAATAGAAGAGCTTTAGGTAAGCTTGGAAGAAGGGAAGATCCTAGGCTTTTCAACAAAGGAAATAGGAAAGAACCAGACAAGCTTGTTGGATCAAAATCAAAACATGGTGATAAATTTGATAAAGTGTTGAGTAATTTAAAATATTTGAAGACTAGAGATGAAAGGAATGATAGAGGTTTTGGATGAGACAAGTTTCCATTCAACAACTTTAGAAGGAAGCCAAGATTGCATAATTACCCATATGATACACAGTGGAAGGATGGGAGGCCATTTCAACAACCACAAGTGAATTAAAAAGATAAAGAAACACCTGAACCTTTGCATAAAAACACTATAAATGTAAATGAGGAGACTCCTTGGTGTGTTGTTTTGCAATCTCCCCATTCCCCTGATTATTGTGTTGTTGTAGAAATGGTTGTTGTTGAAGGACAGACACAAGTTGAACAAGAGGATGGGATAGTTTCATATAATGATAATGATTACTTAGTGACCAATGCCTATTTTGAAAAAGTGCATGTTTTTGTTGATGATGATGAGCCCAGGATTGGATCTTATCAGCACCAAGTGAAATATAATGGTAGATCCAATGTTTATGATGATTTTTGTAATGTTGAACAAAGAGGAGATTCAGTATCTTTAAGGAGGCCTTCTGATGAAAATATTGCTAAGATAACTATTGCTATGGTATCTCAAGTCAAGAGTGATTACCGTTTGAGAAATAGAACAATGGGTGAAGAGAAGGGGAAGGTTGCTGGCATGTTCATTAAGGAGCCTAAAAATGCAGCAAAGAATGAAGAAATGGATGTCATCAAAGTCAAGGAGGTAAAAGGTAAAGGATGGATTAAAGGGCTGAGGTTTTAAAGCCAAATAGGGATTTTGTTTCACCAAGCATGGAAGTAGGGAAAAACAATAAGTCTGCTAGTCCTAATGGAGAAGATTTGAAGCTAAAAAAAAGGAAGAAAGTAATGAATCAAATAAAGATGCAGAAAGGCCAGATATGTCATTTGAAATACCAAATTACAAGCCTATAGACATGGTGCAATTATTTTCTTAGCTTACTATTAAAGTTCCTTTATTGGAAATGATGAGAATTGATGAGCATAAATATATTAGCCTTTGTAAAAAATGCCCAAATTGTTAACGTTGAGAAAACACTTATTTCCCATAACTTGAAGGAAGAGGAAAATAAAATTCAAAAAGGATACTTGGAGGAAATGGTCTCACAGATTCCCCAAGCATACCTTGAGAGCACAGTGAATACATGATTTGGGAGTGTTGACCCTTTTTCTTGATGGTGCAGGAGCACCTTAGGGTCCTAGATTGATCCTAGTTTCAATTTTGGCTTGTAGATGGTTCTAGCCAACAAAAAATGAATAAGGACTATGATAAAGTCCCAATATGTGTGGAGTGATGTTTAAATAGGATTTTTTAGGGTTTTTGTCTTTGGTTTAGTCCAAAAAGGTCGTAGGTAGTCTATTTTTCACTAGGTGATTAGGAGAGTCAAAGTTGGTCAAAATGTGGACCAGACTCAAAAATGGAAGGAAAGAGGTAGTATGAGGTCTCGACATGGTCTTGGACTAAAAATGTTGGTTTTAAATCCAATTATGCAAGTTGGAAGTAATGGGAAGGCAAAATTGCAAAAGTTTCTCATGACAACTTTGCAATTTCAAAAAGTTGTCATGACAACTTTTCCTAAAAAGTTGCAAACAACTTTAAATGGGTCTAAAGACCAACCTTAGGGGCTGAGCACATGCGGAAGCATTATATAAGATCAAACAAACCCTAATTGTGAGGTTGGTTGTCATATTGTATGAACTGACTTGGAAGACGCACTAATTTTGTGTCACATAGCTACTTTTTGGCCATGATCCATGTTAGAATTAATCTTTCCTTGGTAACTATGTAATTAAAACATATACCAAGGACATGTCATATTATTTGTAATTCATTTATTAAGGAATTTAGATATTCCTCCTTAAGAGGATTCCTACACATGGCACACACCAAATGTGAATGTGGCACACATAGACTATGGGAGTTACATGCAAACTCCTCCACTCATCTCTACATAAGAGATGGTTCTCACACACTTCTTAAGATTATAGGGTTCTCATAGGGATTCTAGGTTGGATTTCATCTCTCTTCTCTCATTCTCATTCTTGCAATATTGTAATGAGCTTATTTCTCTCATTATTTAGGCTTTGAGCCATATTCATATTGTTCACAATGGGTTTTTCTTGTTTTTTCCCTTTCAAATCCTTGTGTTCTTGCCTTGGTTCTTGGAGCATTTTGGTGTACTTGTGGTTGATCTATTGAAGGAAAATCTATTTCTCTCTCTCTCTCTCTCTGAATTTGGTAAATCTTTTCCATTGCATACTCTCTTGGATTCTTTCCATATCTTTTTCATTTTACTTTATATTTCTAACATGGTATCAGAGCTTGCTAATCCTTGTTTGAGTGTTTGCAGGTTTTATTGATCTAACATTTGTTGCAAGTTTCTTTTTGCTTTGTTTTCTAACCCTCTTTGTGTGGCGTGCCGCCAGAGAGTTGCATTTTTAATTTTTTTTTGGTTTGGTTGGTTTTAGCCAAACCCATTTCAATCTCATTTTATATTCACCCTCTTTCGAGAAACCGCAAGGGATTTTATTCTTGCATGCTCAATCATTCTTGCACGGTTTATCATTCTTGCAGGTTCTATAGTTGTTATTATCTCACAGCTTCTATCTTGCAGGTTTTTTATCATCAGTATTTAAATAAGCTTCTTCTATCACCCTTTTGTCTATTTTTTCATTTCTCTATCTATTTATCTCTATGGGCTGAGATCTGGTTCTTTCAATTTCACAAATCTTTCCATTTCATACATTTTTGTTCATATATCTTTTGTTGTTATAAATCTATTTCTAATGTTTAAATCTCTGTTTAAATTCATCTTTGTTGCAGGCTTATCTCTTTGTTTTGTTGTAGGCATAACATTATTCTTGCAGGGTTTCACACACTTCTGAATTCATTTGGTTAAAACTCTTCTTTCATCTCTTGTTCTTTATTTGTTTGTTGTTTATATTACTTTTATATATACCCATACTCAGAGGATCATAACTTTTGTTTCTGATATTATCTTGCAAATCTCTCTGGTGAGATCTATCGTCATTTGCCTCTTACCAACATATCTAAAATTCAGCCAAATCCAACCATGGAGTTGGGAGATATTGCCCCCGCACTAGGACTGAATTTTAGAGACAATCATATCTCTGCACTTTTCGAGAATAATTTTTAGTTGCAATCTATTTTTACCATCTAATCATTTTAATTCTTTTAACATATTTATGATTTTTTGCAGGTTTCTTCAGCTCTAATTTTAGTCTATCTTTAATCATTATATTCTTTTGAATGTCTAATCATTAAATTCTTCCAATTCAAATTTGCTTAAATTTAAAATTTGTTTAAATTTAACAAAATTTATTCTACTTTTTTAACATTAAAGTGAAACGCTTATACATTTTATTTCATTTATATTTTTTTTTAAAATCATCTTAAACCCACTTTCATTTTTCATTATAAACATTTTTCAATAGCTATTTCATTATTTCATTGTAATTAAAATTTGTTTCATTCATTTAACGAAAAATTACACTTTGTTAATTGTTAAATATTCTTGCATATTGGCATTTAATAATCACATTAAATTGGATTTTAAGCTCATTATTATTTTATGCAACTTGTATTTAATTTAATTTTAATTCATTATGTTGATGTTAATTCCAAAAATTAAATTAACAAGTTCCAATTATCACGCTTGGAAGTCTCATATTACATTTATTTTTCAATTTAAACATATTCTTGATGTAGCGACTAGTGCGACTTTTGTTCCCGCTACTACTGCCTCTAAGGTAGATATTGATGCTTGGAATGAGAAAAATGATGAGGCTTTAGGCCTTATAGGCATTTCTTTACATCCAGATTTATATGTATTAATTGCCCATTGTACTGAAGCACATGCAGCATGGACTATTTTGAAAAACACCTTCGACAGTGCAACTGAATCTCGAAAGATTCAACTCCAAGATCAATTGAAGGATCTCAGGTATATGGATTTCTCAACTATGGATGATTTTTTATTTAAGTTTGATTCGTTTCAAAGTCAATTAACTGGTTTAGGAGTTACTCTATCTAAAATTCGGTTAATTCATATCATTTTAAAAAAATGTCTTCCTAGACAATTTATAACTAATATTCATTCTCAATTAGCTCTTCCTTTGTTAGCATCTCAATTAACTTATGCTATCTTTCAACAACTTTTATGTCAAGAAGAGGCTAAGTTAATTAAATTTGGCTCATTCAAATCTAATGAACATGCTTTCATGTCTAGATCTCATAATAATAGATCAAATAATCATAATCATAATAACTGTTATCATAACAATTGTAATAGACCTCATTGTAATTATTATGGGAAAGATGGTCATGTGATCAATACTTGTTTTAAGAAACTTAAACATGAGAAGTCATCTAATCCTAATACTCAAAATTCTCATAATCATAACACTCGTCAAGCTTTTTCTTTCGTTATGGGATGTCTAATTCTCACTATGATGATACTACTATTTGGGATGAATATTATGATGAAGGCTACTCTTGGAATAACCCTCTTGATTACTATATTCCTACTCAAAGTGAGTATATGCTCTCTCCTTGTGATGAAATTCTATTTGATGATTCTTGCTCTCATGTTGATGATATTCTTGAACAAGAAGAGGAAATTATCTCAAACTTTCTTAATGTTACTTTGCAAGATATGTGCATTACTCAAGATGAAATTCATAATGGTGGTACTAATCCTATTATTGTTTTGGAGGTTAATGATGGTAGATCTCCTCCTCTTGATGTCTCATATTATGATGAATACATTACAGATTTATTTTATGCAACCGAAGATTGTATTTCTGATTATATGATTGATGATTTGCAATATGATTTTGCTTTCCAAAGTGTTACTAATTCAGCACCAGGCGATCCCAATGATGGGCACTCTACTAGTATTTCTTGCCTTGTTGCAGGCTCAAGTGTTGATCATGCTCCACCTCTATTTTTTACTAGAAATGACTCTACAGAATGCGTAAATGCATCTCAAGAATCTCAATGGTCACTTGAAGATTTGGGCCCCCCTCCACAAGCAATTACATCTTTGTATGGTCAACGTGCTATCCACTTAGCAAACATTCCTATGTACCATTCAAGCTCCACCAATCCAGTTGAATAAATACATGATGATCAAGCTATCAACAATCTTCTGAAGACTCTTTCAAAAGAAACATCTCAAAATCATTATAAACATTTGGGTGTTATACCTATTGATCTCATCTCCCTAAGTAAAGATTAAAGGGGGATGTTAGAATTAATCTTTCCTTGGTAACTATGTAATTAAAACATATACCAAGGACATGTCATATTATTTATAATTCATTTATTAAGGAATTTAGATATTCCTCCTTAAGAGGATTCCTACACATGGCACACACCAAATGTGAATGTGGCACACATAGACTATGGGAGTTACATGCAAACTCCTCCACTCATCTCTACATAAGAGATGGTTCTCACACACTTCTTAAGGCTCTAGGGTTCTCATAGGGATTCTAGGTTGGATTTCTTCTCTCTTATCTCATTCTCATTCTTGCAATATTGTAATGAGCTTATTTCTCTCATTGTTTAGGCTTTGAGCCATATTCATATTGTTCACAAGGGGTTTTTCTTGTTTTTCCCCTTTCAAATCCTTGTGTTCTTGCC
>MU226632.1:1973078-1994122 GCA_018584345.1 Thuja plicata
TCTCTCTCTCTCTCTCTCTCTCTCTCTCTCTCTCTCTCTCTCTCTCTCTCTCTCTCTCTCTCTCTCTCTGTATTTGGTAAATCTTTTCCATTGCATACTCTCTTGGATTCTTTCCCTATCTTTTTCATTTTACTTTATATTTCTAACAATCCACACCTAAATGGATTGAATGGTCTACTATAATGCATTGAGGATATAATTCTTGTTATGCAAATACATTTTGTGGACTTTTTTTGAAAATTTTGTACATTTCTTTAGTTTCTTGTAAATTCTTTAGTTTTCTCTAGTTCACTGTCCTTAATAGAGGTAGTTATGTAAAATGGCTCCTTCTTGAATTCTAGCAGTTGAATCCTTATGGACACTTGGAATAAAGAAGGGAACTTTGTATATATTTTAAATATGGCTTGAGGAGTTATTTTATGTAGAGGATCTATTATTTCTAGCAAGCCCTAGGCGAGTCCATGGTTGCCCGACTAGGAGCTTGCAGAGCTGCAGAAGGATAAAGAAGGATGGAATGGATTGGTTTGTGCCAATATCAATCTAGAGAGTTTATTTGCATGTGAAATGGTCATGTGGTTGCAAGGAGGAGTGCATAGGAGTTCATCAGAGCACATTGTGAGACCAAAGAAGATAGTCTGGTCTTCATGCCCTAAAAACCCTTAAAATAGGGGTTTGTTGAAAGTCCAATGTACGGACACTTGGAGGAACCAAGAACTAGAAAATATAGAAGCCTAGGAAGACCTTATAAGGAATATAGACTTGGTTTGAAGGTTTGTTAAGATAAATTTGGAGAAATTCCAAGATTGCAAGTTTTAGGAGGCCTAATTGAGCAAAAAGGCTACAAGGCCTAAAACATAGGGAAACTAGAACTCGATTGAGAAGCCCTTGAAGGATTAGCTCAAAGGAACCAAGAACCTATAGAAAATGATGGAGGAATAATTTGGACACCTATCATCATTCCTAGGAAGGATGGAAAGCATAATTTCTTGAATAGGACCAATGAGTGCCTAGAAGACTTGAGAGGTAGTAGAGAGTGTTTGAAGTTGATTGGAGAGATTAAATGGAGTAGGAGATTTAAGAAAGAATCCTCTAGTTAGGGTAAATAGAAGTTTCCCTAGGAAGGCTAAGGAAATCCTTAGGAGGAGAAAGAAATCTCTTGTAGAGGGATCTCCCCATAAAAGTGGTATCAGAGCCATTCAAAGGCTTGGGAAGTGAGTTGTATATGTTAGAGGTGAGTGAGTCTATAGGAGAAAGAACCATGGTGACAAATGCAGAGTTGGCAAGATATTTGACAGAGCAGGAAGAGAATAATAGACTTCTAGAGGAAGTTATGGAGGCAATGAAGCTAAAACTAGCAGAAGTTATAAATACTGCAGACAAAGTGAAGGAGAAGTTAGATGATGAAAAAGGTAAGGGAAAAGAACAAAGAGAAGAAGATGTGGAACTAGAACCATACCCACCATTACCTGAGGAAATTTTCCTCAAGGCCCTCAAAGCATTGAGTGGCAAGGCACTTGAAGGAATCTTTGTGTTCACTAGAAGAATGGATGTAGCATTAGTTATGGAATGGAGTGAAGGAATGGAGAATCACTTCAAATGTGATGGGATTATAGAGGCTCAAAAAGTGAAGATAGCAAAGTCTAGATTGAGCGAGAAAGCCCTAACTTAGTGGAAGTTCCTACAAGAACAAATAGAGAGAGAAGGAAAGAAGCCTATAGTGAATTGGAAGGCTATGGTGACTAAATTCAAGGAAAGCTACCTACCAGATGATTATCAAATCCATATACACAAGAAGAGACAAAATCTCAGACAAAAGGAGATGGATGTTGCCTCTTATATAGAGGAATTTTAGAAGTTGTGCATTAGGTCCAAGGCACATGAAGAAGAAAGTATCAGAGTGGAAAGATACCTCAATGGGCTTAGATGGAGAATTCAAGAAGATATAAGCATGTTTACCCTAACTACTATCCATGGTTGTGTGAGAATGGCCCTCAAGGTGGAGGAAAGAAACAAAAAAAAACAAGAATCTAGCTCTAGGGGAAGAGGTAGAGGAAGAGATTTTAGAGGTGGACATAGAGGAGGTTCTAGTGGTAGAGGAAGTGAACTTAGAATTCAAGGAGACTCTAAGTTTATTGAAAAAGTAAGTGAGTCAAATAGTAGAGGTGGCTATGGTAGAGGTAGGAGCTACAACAATGGTGGAAGAGGAAGGACTGGAGGCTCTAGCAGAAGTTCATATTTTTCTAGCATGAAATGTTAGAATAATTGAGAGGGGGGGTGAATCAGTGGCCTAAAAAATTAATCCAATAAAAAATTTATATCACAAATATAATACCTTAAGTTATCTTTAGCCCTACAAGATTTATGTCTTTAAGTAATTCTAGTAAATATATATTGCTCGGTGAATATACTATTTATTATTTTCTTAAGCTTTACCAAATAGCAGCAATTGAACTTAGTGTTTATCAACAAATCCTATTTTAGTAATGTGTAAAGAAAAATATCAAAGTAATGAACCATATACACATTTGACACAAGAATTTTTAATGTGGAAACCATGTTAAGGGAAAAACAACTTGGGACCGGTAACCCAAAATTTTCACTCTTCTGAAGTGAGCTCGGTGAAGATCCAACCATGTTAAAGGTTACAAACACACTTTTAATTGTGACCTTGTTAGAGGATTTAAAACTAACATTTTATCATTTGACCTAGCATTCACTGTGTTGTCAACATGAAAAACCTTTTGATACTCTTGAGTATCTTAATACAATAAGGATGGTAAAATCCCACTCAGTTAAGAGATTTTTTGAATCAATGGTTAAACTGAAATAGTAAATAATATGTTCAATAATACAACTTAAACTTGCAAATTTTCAAATATATTTTTAGTTCATAATACCTCTCTGATCAATGTTCTCTTTAATTCCTTTTCTCCCCTTCTTTCTTCTTTCTTCTCGGTGAATGTTGTTGCTTCTCTGTTGCTCGATGTCTGCAAAATTCTTGGCTTTGTTCTTTAGCCTATATGATCAGATCTGCATGAAGACTTCTATCTTCACCAGAATTATATTCAACATTCCTCTCTTCATTATGAATTACTTGTCTCTTTATATACACATGATTTCACCATTTACATTCCTTTACTTTCTTGTTCTTGATGTAGATAGCTTCTTGATCTACAAATCTCACCATGCATTGCTTTAATATTTAAATATTTTCTTTAGTTTTATTTCATAGATTTATCCTTGACAACTGTGAATAAAAATAGCTTTAATCTTTAGTTCAACTGGTCGATGGAAATAAAGAAATCAATCAGGTAACTCTAATTATAGCTCCTACTAGCTGAGTGTTTTTTCATTTCCTAACTTGAGTTCTAATTGGTGATCAACTCTTAGTTTGCTCAATCATTGACTCTAGTTGTTCTCGAGCATCAACTTTAGTTTTTCTCAATGACCACTTCAGTTATTATCAGTGTTACGGTGCTTGGTATACACTATGATTGCTCAGGGTTCTCTATCCGTCGGTGTGCACTTTCCATCAATGTTTACTGTCACTCGATGTACATTGGCTTTATATGTTTACCGATAACACAAACTTTATCTCTTTGGTTTCTTTAAGTCTATGACAATATGTGTATGACCCAATCAGATTATATCAATTTGACATCAATGAAAATACAATACATTAACTAATTTAATGTCTTGTATTTACTTTCTGTAGCTCGGTGATCATCAACTTATCATCTTCAAACTTTCAATCAGTTATAGTTCATCAATCTCTCACTTTGGCATTGATGGTAACATACTTATCAAAAAAATATGAAATATGTGATGTAAAGCATGCCATATCATACCAAACTTTTTATTCTATAACCAATTCAAATATCTGACTCTCGGTAAGCTCTTCTATCTTAGAGTTGATTCTTGCAGAGTGCTTTCTTCATTCTTCATTCTTCATTATTCATTCCTTTCATTGGATAGATATAGCAACTTCTGATTCTATCTCTCCCTTTGTTTTAGAATCTTTTCTCCCTTTTCCTAATAGATATGTAGTGTGAACTTTCTCTCAATTCTCTCCCTTAGATGGATGTTTGTTTCTTTGAATCTTTCTCTCATTTTGACTGTTCCTCTCCCTGATGGATATTTCTCTTCTCTCCCTTTGGATGATCATGATAGATATTTCAAATGGATATAGTCCTCTCCCTTTGAAAACAATGCCAAACAAAAATATATCATTGAATATATTCCTCTCCATTTTATCTATCAACAATACAGCTCTATAGTAGACAACAATATCTCTGGTGTTCAATTCAGATAAGTACCTTCTTGTAATGATATATCATTGAAATCCATATCTCATCTTGCATCAACATGATTGATCTTCTAATAATGTGTAGGTTGATGCATCCTCCAAGTCATCTTAGTGACTAGTATACAAGGGTCAGACCCCTAGTCTATTCTTCAGGTACTCAAATATATCTTTTGGCAATGGCATGCATCATAGGGTTCTTTGAAATGTTGATAGCACTTGTATTATCACAATAGATAATCACTAGATCAAGGATTTCCATATTCATATATTTCAGTAATTGCTTGATCCATGCAATGTTAGAGCAATTTGCAGTAGTAGCCACATATTCTACTTATGCAGTTGATTGTGATATGCGTCCTTGTTTTTTACTTATCCATGTGACAATTCTATCACCCATAAAGAAAAATCCTCCTGTTATGTTCTTTCTATCATCTATGTTTCCATCCCAATCAGCCTCTGTATAAACTTGAAGCTCAAATTTTCCTTCTCTATTATACCACAAACCATAGTCTTTGGTATTCTTTAGATATCTCAAAATTCTTTTGACAATAGTCATGTGTGATTCCTTGGGG
Source organism: Thuja plicata (assembly GCA_018584345.1). Taxonomy (NCBI): domain Eukaryota; kingdom Viridiplantae; phylum Streptophyta; class Pinopsida; order Cupressales; family Cupressaceae; genus Thuja; species Thuja plicata. The sequence continues at coordinate 1,977,957 of MU226632.1, forward strand.
TTAGCAGAGAATCTTGCAACTATACCAACTGCATGTGCTATATCTAGTCTTGTGTGTACAAAATACATTAGTTTTCCAATCATAGATCTATATAAGGTCTGATTTACCTTGGTAGTCTTGTCTTCCTTTATCAATTTGCATCCGGTTTCCATAGGTGTTCCAACTAGTTTTGAGTCCTCCATTTTGAATATCGTCAAAACTTCTTTGATGTATTTGGATTGTGTGATGTAGATGCCTTCATCTTGTTGTAGAATCTATAGACCAAGAAAAAATTTTATCTCTCCAAACATTGACATCTCAAATTGTTTGCTCATTTCATCAGTAAATGATTTGAATAGCATATCATTACCTCCAAATATGATATCATCAAAAAATATTTCAACAATCATAATATTATCATCAGTATCTTCTTTTAAATATAGATTATTGTTATCACTTGTTCTTACAAATCCAATACTAATGATATAAGAGTGAAGTCTTTCATACCATCCTCTCGGTGCTTGTTTCAATCCATAAAAGGCTTTGTGTAGTCTACAAACCATGTTCCTCTTGTTAGGATCAACAAACCCTTCAGTTTTTTCAATGTAAACCTCCTCTTCTAGTATTCCATTTAGAAATGCAGATTTGACATCCATTTGGTATACTTTGAATCCTTTGAAAGCAACATAAGCAAGTATAATTCTTACTCCTAGTATAGCAATGGGTGCAAAGGTTTCTCCATAGTCAATACTTTCTTCTTGTGAATACCCTTTGCATACTAATCTTGCTTTGTTCCTTGTGACTTCTCCATTCTCATTTAGTTTGTTTTTGAATATCCATTTCATACCAATGACATTTTTGTCACTCAGTCTAGATACTAATGTCCATGTTCTTTTTTTCTCAATCTCTTCATTCAGAGAACTAACCCATTCTTGATTCTCAAGTGTAGTATTGACAGATTTAGGCTCAAAATCACAAATCAAACATTTAGTGTTCAGTGACTTACTTCTTGTTCTCATTCCAGCTCTTTTGTCTCACAAGATCTGGTCCTATGGATGGTGTCTTATGTCATACTTGGCAAGTATTGGTTCATATCTTTGTTCATCATTCTGATCATCATCTTGAACTTCATTTTGATCTTCATCACTCAGTTCATCATTGTGAACATTTTCCTGATCTTCAGTGAGTGTAGCATGTTGCTCGGTTGCATTTTTTTGTCACTCGATAGCAATACATTGTTTCTCAGGCAGGGTGTCAGGTTCTTCATTGTAGACAAATTTGTTGTAATCTTCCAATTCCTTTCTTCTTTCCTCATCATTTTTCTCTACAAATTCATCCACTTTAACATTTTCACTTTCAATAATTTTGTTAGAGGATTTTTTAATACATTTATAAGCTTTGCTTTTGGTAGAATATCCTAGAAATATTCCTTCATCACTTTTGGATTCAAGTTTCCCATTTCTATCATCTTTCAAGATATAATATTGACTTACAAAAATTCTAAAGTAACTCACATTTGGTGTGTATCCATACCATAGCTCATAAGGTTTCTTATTGGTGTCTTTATTCAATTGAACTCAGTTTAATGTATAGACAGCAGTACTTACAAATTCTCTCCAAAATGTTTGTGTGATGCCTTTTCCAATCATCAATGTTCTAGCACAGTCAAAAATTGATCTATTCCTTCTTTCAACAATCCCATTTTGTTGTGGTGTTCTCAGTATAGAAACCTGTCTTGTAATTCCATGCTCATTACAAAATTTAGTGAATTCATCAGAAATAAATTCTCCTCCTCTATCTGATCTTAGACATTTTAGTTCCTTTCCACTTTGTTTTTCAAGTATAGCTTTATACCATTTGAACATCTTAAATCCTTCTGATTTCTCTTTTAAGAACATAACAATCATCATTCTAGAATAATCATGAACAAATAGAATGAAGTATCTATCACCATAATAGTTCTTTGTTCTCATTGGTCTACATAAGTCAGTATGGACTAGCTCTAGAATAGCATTAGATGTGTAGGTTTTACTCTTGAAACTAGACTTTGGCATTTTTCCTTTTTGACAATTCTTACACATGACATGGTCAGGTTTTGACATGCTCGGAAAGCCTCTTAATTTCCTTTTATTTCTTATCCTAACCATGTTGTCAAAATTCACATGACATAACATTTTATGCCACAGCCATATGTCTTCATTTCTAGCTAATAAACAAGTGGTCTCAATCTTATCAAGATAGAATAGGTTGCCTTTATTTTTCACTAGTATCGATCAACCTTCCTATTTCATTATAGATCTTTTCCTTTTTGTTTTCAAATGCAACTCAGTGTCCTGTGTTATTCAGCTGTGAAACACTCAATAGATTATAGTTAAGTCCTTTCACCCAATATGCATTTTCACATCTGATCATAATATTCAACATGACGGTTCCTTTGCCTTCAACTAGACAAGGTGAGTCATTACCCATCCTAACTGATCCACCATTATAATATTCAAAAGTTTCAAACTTTTCCTTATCTCCAGTCATGTGGTGAGTAAAACCACTATCAATGATCCAAAAATTATTTCTGCTAACCTTAGATATGAGTGCAGTTTCAACATACCTTTCTTCTTAATCTGGATCATCCTTCATAGAAAAAAATACTACCTCAATATCTTCATCAGATTCAGTGTTAGTATTTTCATCTTTTTTCTCAACCAAGTAACAATCCTTATTGCCTTTTTCCTTGTAGTATCAGTTATCTCTTCTGTCAGAGTGTCGGTTGCTTCTATAATCTCGGTCATCACTTCTGTCAAACTTATTTTCACAAGATCTGTCATTATTTTTTCATCTTTTCTCTTGTTCAAAGTGTTCAATTTCTTTGCAATTAAAATAGACCAATGGTAATTTACATGTGTATCTACCTTTGCCTCTTTTCAATCTTCTAGCCATTAGTGCTTCAATTTTATCAAGTTCTTGTTCATCACTATCACTTTCACTATCATTTCTCATAGTGTGTTTATGACTTGATTTACTTATTTTCAGAGAATATTTGAATGCAAACTCAATAGTTGGTAAGACACTATCATCAAACATCTTAAATGAAATATGTCTACCAATCAAACTGTCTAGACTAACATTGTTATTTTCTACTGCTCTCATTTCTTGAATTATAGATACTCTAATAGCATAAATAGACAGTAAGGTTCTCATAATTTTACTTACCAATATTTCTTCTTCAAGTACACCTCCTACTCCTCAGATAGCATTAATAACTTCTTTGATTCTTCTATTGTACTGACTGATGTTTTCTCCTTCTTTCATTCTTAGGTCATCAAACTTTCCTCTTAGGCTTTCTGCTTTAGCTCTTAGTACATTTGTATCTCCTCCATGTACTAGCTTTATTTTTTCCCACATTTTCTTTTTAGTGGAGAATGATTTGACATCTTCAAATTCATTATCAGATAGTGAGGAAGAAATTTCTATCATCATAGAGTTGTGTTCATATTTATCTCTCAATTGATCAACAGTCAGAGGTCTTGTTGGTGCAACATATTCAGTGTCCAAGTATTGTGCGACATCATTTCCAATACCTGGTAGGTGGAGTCTTATCCTACTTTTCCATGATGCAAATTTGTCTTTATTCAACTTAGGAACATCCCTTTTACTCATCTTCTGATATTTAGCTTGAGTCTTTAAACTCTTTTCCAATCACACCAGCTTTGATACCAATTGTTAGAATAATTGTGAGGGGAGGTGAATTAGTGACCTCAAAAATTAATCCAATAATCCAATCAAAACCTTATATTAGAAATATAATACATTCAATGATCTTTATTCCTACAAGATGTATGCCTTTAAGTAATTATAGAAAATATATACATCTCAGTGAATATACTATTGATTCTTTTCTTAAGCTTTACCGAATAGCAGTAGTTGAACTTAGTGTTTTCTGACCAATCCTATTTTAGTAATGTGTATAGAAAAAAAATCAAAGTAATTAACCATATACAAATTTGACACATGGATTTTTAACGTGGAAACCCTATTAAGGGAAAAACCACTTGGGACCGGTAATCCAAAATTTTCACTCTTCTGAAGTAAGCTCGGTGAAGAGCCAACCATGTTAAAGGTTACAAACACATGATCAAGTGTGACCTTGTTAGAGGATTTAAAACTAACAGTTCATCATTTGAACTAGAATTCCCTATGATGTCAACATGAAAAAACTTTTGATACTCTCAAGAGTATCTCAATACAATAAGGATGGTTAAATCCCACTCGGTTAAGAGATTTTCTCAATCAATGGTTAAACTAAAACAATAAATAATTTGTTCAATAATACAACTTAAAATTGCATATTTTCAGATCTATTGTTAGTCCATAATACCTCTCTGATCAATGTTCTCTTCAATTCCTTTTCTCCCCTTCTTTCATCTTTCTACTCGGTGAATGTTGTTGCTTCTCTATGGCTTAGTGTCTACAGAATTCTTGGCTATGTTCTTCAGCCAGTATGATCATATCTGCATGAAGACTTCTATCTTCACCAGAATTATATTCATAATTCCTCTCTTCATAATGAATTACTAGTCTCTTTATATAGACATGATTTCACCATTTACATTCCTTGACTTTCTTGTTCTTGACGTAGATAGCTTCTTGATCCGCAAATATCGTCATGCATTGCTTTAATATTTAAATATTTTCTTTAGTTTTATTTCATAGATTTCTCCTTGAAAACTGTGAATAAAACTAGCTTTAAATATTTAGTTCAACTGGTCGATGAAAATTGTTAGTAATAACTGAGAGGGGGGGGTGAATCAGTGGCCTCAAAAATTAATCCTTAAATAAACCCTTAAAACTTATAACCACAAATTATGCCTCTAGTTATCTTCTGTTCTACAAGATGAATGCCTTGAATCACTTGTATCAATTTACTACTTGTCAGATTTCTTTGTTAAACCTTCCTTCTATATGATTACCGATAAGCAATCATCTATTTACTAAAACATAGTAAATATGCAGAGTATACCGATCAATCCAGAATTACATATTTGAAATGTAAAACTATAAAGAAATGAAACATAAACACATGACACATGGATTTTTAATGTGGAAACCCTGTTAGGGGAAAAACCACTAGGACCAGTACCCCAAATTTTCATTCTTTTGAAGTGAGCCTTGTTAAGAGCCAACCTTGTTAAAGGTTACAAACACACTATTAGGTGTGATCTTGTTAGAGGATTTAAAAGATAGTTTGTCACCTAGTATCTGGCATATAGTGCTACCATCCTTGATCAAACACTCATTTGGCCTATCAATAGGTATCAGGCATATCCAATGCTACTTTCATGATCAAAATTTTTGATACTCCTTGGGATGTATCTCAATTGTAAAAGACTTTTAAGTCATGCTCTGTTAAGAGACTTGATGCTTCAATGGTTAAACTAAAACACTAATGATGTTCATACATACAACTCAATTGTATATTTTTCGATCTATTGTAATTCTGTTACATGTCTAATCAATATAATCAAGCATACCTTTTCTCCACACTATTCTGCTCTATGATGTTGTCTCACTGTTCATTGGTGTCTGCAGAATCTAGCTCTTTCCTCGGCTTGTTGATCAGGACTGAATGAAGACTTTCTTCTCCTTCAAATTTCCTTTACCATATTTTCTCTTCTCTCTTTTTCACCCCACAATTCGTAATGAATTGGGTTTGTCTCTATATAGACATGATTTCCCATTTTCTTGTCTTTCTTGATTCTTGGCATGTTCAACAATCTTTGTCAATAGATTTAAAGAAAACTCCATTTTTATCTCAAAAAGATCTTCTTTCCAACTGGAAAAATCAGCTTTAAATCAATTACTTATCCTCGGCTTTATCTGGATGATTAAAACAATGATAAGTATTTGTTAACTCTATATATAGCTCTTGACAGCTAAGCATTTTGTCATTTTTGAACTCTCTATTCTGTCAGTCAACACTTCAGTTAGTCATCAGTGATAACCAATTGTTCCATCAGTGTGACTTCAGTTGTCATCGGGACCTCTGTCCTTTGTCTTTTCCATCGAGCAACACTAAAATTTTGTCCGTCAGGTTACACTGTGTTTTTCTCATCGGGCAACACTATAACTTTGCTCATCGGTTATGCTATGCATTTGCTCATCGGGTAACACTATGACTTTGTTCTTTTCCTCTGACCGTCAATGTATATAGTCACTTAGTGAATACTTGACTTATCTTCATTAATGATAGAATAGCCTTTGATTCATCATTTCTTTGAAGTCTTTGGCAGTATTTCCATGACTATATAGATTATATCAAGTTGACATCAATGACAATAGAATACATTAACTGATTTAATGCCTTGCATGATCATCAACTTAACATCTTCAAACATTCAATCAGTTACATGTCATTAGGAAATAAAGAAATCAATCAGTTAACTCTAATTATAGCTCCTGTCAGCTAAGTGTTTTGTCATTTCCTAACTCCAATTATGATCGGTGATCAACTCTTAGTTTGCTCAGTCATTGACTCCAGTTGTTCTCGAGCATCAACTTCAATTTTTCTCAGTGACCACTTTATTTATGCTCTGTGTTGTGGTGCTCGGTATACACTATGACTGCTCAGGGTTCTCTATCCATTAGTGTGCACTATCTATCAATGTTTACTGTCACTCAGTGTACACTAGCTTTATATGTTTACTGATAACAAAAAATTTATCTTTTTGGTTTCTTGAAGTCTATGAAAATATGTATATGACCAATCAGATTATATCAAGTTGAGATCAATGATAATACAATACATTAACTGATTAATGTCTTGTATTTACTTCCTGCAGCTCGGTGATCATCAACTTATCATTTTCAAACATTCAATCAGTTATAGTTCATCAATGTTACCATTGTGGGAAAATAGGTCATCCTTCCTACAGATGTCCAGATAAGGCATCATCCTCACATGGTGAGAAGAAAATAGCATATGTCTAAGAAGAGGATAGTCATGTCAAGCAATCAAAGATAACTTTTGATTTAGAGAAGGGTGAGTCTCATGCTTAGGAGAGTGTTAATCAAGGATCCTAGAAAAGAAGAGAACAAGAAGAGGAGAGCCCTCTTTAGGGTCAAATTTAAGATCCTTGGCAAGGTGTGTAGATTCATCATAGATTCTATATCCACAGATAATTTTATCTTAGAGGAGGCAGTGCAGAAGTTGAAATTGAATAGGATACCCCATGCTTACCCCTACAAAGTAACTTGGTTGAATAAGGGGCAAAACATACTGGTTAATGAACAAGTATGGGTTGATTTCACCATAGGGAAGTATCAAGACAAGATACTTTGTGATGTGCTACCAATGGATGCTTTCCATCAATTACTTGAAAGACCATGGAAGTATGAAAGAGAATAATTCCATTATGGCAAGGAGAATAAGTACTCATTCAAGAAGAATGGAGTCACTTATAATATATAGTCCATGATAGAGGAGGATGCAGTGGAGAGGATGGAAACTAATACACTCTTAATGAGTGGAAAATAATTCCTAAGTGATATGAAGAAAGAAGAAGGGATTGGGTATGCTATCAGTGTGAAACCTAAGGAGGGAGAGACACCAAAGCAAACACCTATTCCTACAGATGCCAAATAGTTATTGGATCAATTCCAAGACATCATTTGTGATGGGACACCAGCCACACTACCTCCACAAACAAAAATCAGTCATCAGATTGATTTTGTGCCAGGGGCATCATTACCTAACAAAGTTGCTTACAAGATGACACTAGAACAGAAGAAGGAGATTGCAAGGCAAGTCCAAGAGCTTTTGGACCAAGGACTAATCAGAAAGAACATCATCCCATGTTTTTTTCTAGTGGTTTTGGCTCCTAAAAAGGGAGGTATGTGGATGATGTGTACTGATTCTAGGGAAATAAATAGGATAACAATTATGTATAGGTTTCCCATTCCTAGAATAGAAGACTTGATGGATTTTCTTGTGGGTGCTAATTACTTTTCAAAAATAGACCTTAAGAGTGGATACTATCAAATTAGGATGAAAGAGGGGGATGAGTGGAAGTTTGAATTTAAAACCATAGAGGGACTCTATGAGTGGTTAGTAATGTCATTTGGGATTACAAATGCACCTAGTACATTTATGAGGGTAATGAAGGAAGTCCTAAAAGATTACATAGGTGTGTTTACAGTAGTATACTAAGATGATATCCTCATCTTTATTAATACAAAAGAGGAGCACATGAAACACCTATAAATTGTGTTGAAGAAACTCCAAGAGGAGAAGTTGACCATTAATCTTGAAAAGAGTGAGTTCATGAAACAAGAAATTGTTTACTTAGGGTTTGTAGTCTCTCAAGGGGACCTAAAAATGGACAAGAGAAAAATAGAATCAATCCTAAGTTGGCCTACTCCAAAAACAACAACAGAAGTGAGAAGATTCCATGGTTTGGCTCAATTTTATAGGAATTTTGTGATGAGGTTTAGTGAGATTTGTGCACCTGTCCTAGCTACCATAAAGGGTGGAGTTAAGACCAAATTTATATGGACCAAGGTAGAAAATGAAGGATTTGAGAAGTTGAAGAAGAGATAGCTACACAACCCATCCTTGTGCTTCCTAGCTTTGATATATTATTTGATGTGGAATGTAATGCAAGAAATATAGCTACAGGGGAAGTGTTGAGTCAATAAGGGAGGCCAATAGCCTTCTTTAGTGAAATGTTAAATGAAGCTAAATCTAGATATTCATCTTATGATTTGGAGCTTTATGCATTGGTCCAAGCTCTCAAGAATTGGAGGCACTATCTGTTGCTAAAGGAATTTTTGGTATACACAGATAACCAAGCCCTAAGCTATATAAACACCCAAGAAAAGCTCAGTCTTAGGCACATCAAATGGATGGATTTCCTGCAATCATACACATTTACCATAAAACACAAGAAGGGGACAAACAATAAGGTTGCAAATGCACTTAGTAGGAGATTTCTCACTGTCCAAGAGATCCAATTTTAGAGCATATGAGTGGAAGGATTCAAGGATTTATATGCAGGAGATGCAGATTTCTCAAAGATTCATAAGGTATGCAATGATTTTGATAATCACTTTCATAGTAAATATTTTGAATATACTCTAAAAAATGGTTTATTTTTTAAAGGGAAGCAATTATGTGTTCCAAGGGGATCCATGAGGGAAAACCTCATTCAAGAGAAGCATAATGGTAGCTTAAGTGGTCACTTTGGGTTGAATAAGACCCTGGATCTAGTGGAAAGATTTTATCATTGGCCTAAAATGCAAAAAGATGTAAGAAGTTATGTGGAACAATGTGCAATTTTCCAAAAGGATAAGGGTACCTCTTCAAATGCAGGACTTTATCAGCCACTACCCACACCTAATAGGCCTTGGGAGTGCATAAGCATGGACTTTATAGTGGGATTTCCTAGAACCAAGACTGGTTTAGATAGTGTATATGTTGTGGTGGACCAGCTTAGCAAGATGAGTCACTTTATCCTTGTAAAACAACCCATGATGATAGCTATATTTCTCAACTCTTCTTTAGAGAAGTGGTACGGATCCATGGTCTACCAATCAACATTGTCTCAGATAGGGATATGAAGTTTATGGGGAACTTTTGGAAAATGCTCTGGAAGAGATTGGGAACCAACTTGGAACATAGTTCTACATATCCTCCTCAAATGGATGGTCAAATAGAGGTAATCAATAGGGTGCTTGGAAACTTTTTAAGATTTATGGCCAAGGAATATGGTCAAGGATGGGATCAAGTCATCCCATAGGCTGAATTTTCCTATAATGGCAGTAGAAATAGATCCATGGGTAAAAGTTCATTTTAAATTGTGTATGGACTGTATCCAAGGGGCATTTGTGAGCTCAGAGAGTTGAAGGGTCATCAAGGAGTTAGTGGACATGTAGATGACTTTGCACAATCTATGAAAGAGGTGCATGAATAGGTGAAGAAGACTCTAATGGAGGCAAACCAAAAATTAAAATCCAAGGTAGATGAAGGGAGAAGAGACTTGCAGTTTGAAGTAGGAGACTTAGTGATGGTGTACCTTAACAAACCTAGATTACAAAAGGGCATTCCTAGAAAAATCTAGATGAGGAGATTTGGCCCATGTAAGGTATTAGCTAAGTATGTTCTTAATGCTTACAAGTTAGATCTACCCAAGGAGCTATCAATCTCTCATATCTTCAATGTGAAGGATTTAACTAAGTACAAAGGTCTAGAGATAGATGAGTAGGAGTACAGTAAAGAAATGACTAAGGATGTGGTAGATCTCAATGTCCCTAATCAGATTAAGCCTCAAGCTGAGAGGATCCTAGATTGTAGAGTGAAGAAGAAGACTAGACATAAAATCTACATGGAGTATCTAGTAAAGTGGAAGCATCAACCTAAATCAGAGGCTACTTGGAAGGAAGAGGGTGATTTCAAGAAGCATGGCATCATCCTAGAGCTCATCACACCTTAGGTAACTTAACTTCCTTCTTGCAGGGGGAGAATGGTGTAGGAGCACCTTAGGGTCCTAGATTGCTCCTAGTTTCAATTTTAGCTTGTAGGTGGTTTGAGCCAACCACCAATGAATAAGGACTATGATAAAGTCCCAATATGTTTGTATTGATGTGTAAATAGGATTTTTTAGTGTTTTTTTCTTTGGTTTAGTCTAAAAAGGTCCTAGGTAGTCTGATTTGCACTAGGTGACAAGGAGAGTAGAAGTTGGTCAAAATGTGGACTAGACTCAAAAATGGAAGGAAAGAGGTAGTATGAGGTCTATACATGGAATTGGACCAAAAATTTTGATTTTAAATCCAACTATGCAAGTTGGAAGTAATGGGAAGGCAAAATTGCAAAAATTGCAAAAGTTGTTCATGCCAACTTTACAATTTTGAAAAGTTGTCATGACAACATTCCCTAAAAATTTGAAAATAGCTTTAAATGGGTCTACAACCAAACCTTGGGGTCTAAGAACATGTGGAAGCATTATATAAGATCAAACAAACCCAGGTTGTGAGGTTGGTTGTCAGATTGTATGAACTCACTTGGAAGAAGCATTAATTTTGTGTCACAAAGCTACTTTTTGCCCATGATCCACACCTAAATGGATTGAATGGTATACTATAATGCATTGAGGATTTAGTGCTTGTTATTTAAATAAATTTTATGGTATTTTTTTGAAAATTTTTGTGCATTTCTTTAGTTTCTTGTAAATTCTTTAGTTTTCTCTGGTTAACTGTCCTAAATAGAGGTAGTTATGTAAAAATGGCTCCTTCTTGAATTCCAATAGTTGAATCATTATGGCCACTTGGAATCAAGAAGGGAACTCTATACATAGTGTAAATTAGGCTTTAGGATTTTTTTTATGTAGAGGAGCTATTATTTCCATCAAGCCCTAGGTGAGTCCATGGTTGCCCGGCTAGGAGCTTGCAGAGTTGCAGAAGGATAAAGAAGGATGGAATGGATTGGTTTATTCAAATATCAAGCTAGAGAGTGTAGGGTAATGTGACATGGTCATGTGGTTGCAAGGAGGAGTGCAGATTAGTTCATCATATCATATTGTGAGACCAAAGAAGACAGACTGGTCTACATGCCCTAAAGACCCTTAAAAATAGGGGTTTGCTGAAAGTCCTATGTATGGACACTTGGAGGAACCAAGAACTAGAAAATATTGAAGCCTAGGAAGAACTTAGAAGGAATCCAAAGTTGGTTTGGAGGTTTTTTAAGATAAATTTGGAGAAATTCCAAGATTGCAAGTTTTAGGAGGCCAAATTGACAAAAAGGCTACAAGGCCTAAAACATAGGGAAACTAGAACTTGATTGAGAAGCGCTTGAAGGATTAGCTAAAAGGAACAAATAACCTATAAAAAATGATGGCAGAAGAAGTTGGACACCTAGCATCATTCCTAGGAAGGATGTAAAGAATAATTGATTGAATAGGACCCATGAGTGCCTAGAAGACTTGAGAGGAAGTGGAGAGTGTTTGAGGTTGATAAGAGAGATTCAATGAAGTAGGAGATTGAAGAAAGAATCCTTTGGTTAGGGTAAATAGAATTTTCCCTAGGAAGGATAAGGAAAGCCTTAGGAAGATCAAGAAATCTCTTGTAGTGTAATCTCCCCATCACTTAAGTATTACTATCAATGGAAAGACATTAAAGAATTGTATGATAGAGTTTGGTGCTTCAAATACTAAGATGCCAGTAAAGATGGTGGAATCTATAGCTTTAAATGTTGATACTACCTAGGGTAGGTGTTGTGCTTTATATTTAGGAGAGGTGCCTGTAATAGATACTATAAGGTCACTACCTTATAAATTTGCAACATACCCTGACAGAGATCTAGCTATGAGTGTTCTAGTTGTAGATATTGCTCCTCATTATGGAATGTTATTATCAAGAAATGGAGTGCTTCTATGGGAGGAATTTTACAATGTAATTTATAATATGCAACCTTTTTCATTAATGGTCAACATTTCAAGATTGAAAGAGAGCCAAGGGTGTCACATATGATAGAACAACATACAGATGAAAATATGACTTATTTTATTGATACTGATATAAATGCATTTAGGATTGAGAATTTTACTAAAGAAAAGAAGGATCAACTTGCACCAATAGATGAAGAAATGGAGAAAGAATTAGGTGAAAAGGACTTATGAACTATGTACTTTGATGGAGCTTGTTCAAAAGAGGGCTCTGGGGCAGGATTATGATTAATATCACCCCATGAGAAAACATTTGAATTTTCTTTTACTCTAAGTTTTACATGTACCAAAAATATAGAAAAGTATGAAGCATTGTTTTTGAGGTTGAGAATTGCATAGAAACATGGTATAAAGAATCTCAAGATTATTGGAGATTCAGAGTTCATCACATTCCAAGTAAGGTCAAAATATGCATCTAAGAATAAAAGATTGAAACAATATAGAAATGCAGTTTGGGATGAGATCGAGAGCTTTGATGCATTTGGGATTGATTGGGTGGAAAGGAGCTATAATAAGATGGTTTATTTGTTGGCTAATATTTCTTTAAAGCCAGAGGATATTACTTTTTCTAGAATTTCAAAAGTGGAGGTGCAAACAAGACCATCAGTCCCTGAAAACATTGAAAATTGACAAGTTTTTATGATGATGATGATGGTATTCTAAGATTTTTGAAGTGTGCAGATGAATATGATGGTCAGAATATTGATTGCAGTATTTTGTAGAAATAATGGGTGGAGAGGAAACAATTTTTGGGAATAAGGTAATATATTTGAAGACAAATAAGGTTCCCAAAGGTCTGGTTGTTCTAGAAATATTTTTTGATAGTCAGGATAAGGTAAAGGTTACAAGTTTTGTTTCATATCCTGGGGGTTTAGAAGGAATAAATCTTGAAGATGAAGAGACATAAAAAAAATGTGTATATTGGTAAAAGGATGTCACCAAAAGTAAGATAAATGATGGTAATACTGCTGAGAAAATATAGGCATATTTTTGCTTGGTCTTATGAGGACCTAAAGCCTTATAGAGAAGATTTTTTTAGCATGAGATTCCATTGAATGAAAGTGCCAAACCTTTTAGACAAAATAAAAGACCTATCAATCCAACTTTGGCACCTAAAATGCGAGAGGAGCTTGTAAAGTTGAGAGATGCTGGAATTATCAAACACATCAGACATTCTTCATGGGTGTCTAATCTAGTGCATGTCAGGAAAAATAATGGAGACATTAGCTTATGTGTTGACTTCATAAATTTTAATATATCTTCATTAAAGGACAATTATGCACTCCCAAATATGGAGGGTATGTTACAAAGAGTCACAGGTTGTGAGCTTATGTCCATAATGGATGGATTTTCAGGATATAACTAGGTGAAGGTCAAGGAGTCAAAACAATACTAGATAAAATTTACCACACTTTGAGGAACATATGTATATGTGAGGATGTCATTTGGATACACTAATGAAGGGGAAACATTCCAAAGAGCCATGGATGTTGCATTTTCCCATTTTCTCAATGTGTTTCTTGTGATATACTTGTAGACACCTAAATCTGATTAACACATCTAATCATATTTAGTGCCTTCTAGCACATATCAGCTAAGTAATTAAGCATTACCCAAATGATCTATGTCATCCCCTAGCCCTAATTAATTCAATTAATTGGCTATAGTCCTGATTAATTATTAAAAGCAACCAATAGCTTAATAATTAATTAAAACCCTATTCCCCTATTATTGAATGAATATGTTAAATCATTTAATTCATTCATTAATATTCCCTTTAACCCCTAACCTAACCTATCTCAACCACCTAACCCTAAGTTAAAACTCAACCCAACCCCTTCACACATGCTAACCTAACCTATCCCAACCCCTAACCTTGAGTTCAAACTCAACCCATGTCATGCCCAAAAGTTGGGCAAAAACACAAGAACAAATTTTTTTTTAAAATGCACTAAAAAGGATAACTGAACTACCACATGGGTACATATGCACGCAAAATGGTGCAAGGGGATAAAATAAATCAGAAAGGTTACAAGGGGAGGGATAACCTTTAGAGCTATCCTAAATGTCTAGAGGGTAACGGGAACACCTGGTACAAAAATTAAGCTAAATGAAGGGGGGTTTGACGATGGTTGACCAAAAGTCAACCATGTGCGATGCTGGTCAAAGGTAGTGATAATACCCTTAAGAGATGTTTATCACGAAGATAAGGGGATTGTTATGACCCCCTAAACGATAAATCGTTATCTGGGTAAAAAAAAATCAAAAGGAAAGTTTAATAAATTATTTATGATAAAATAATATATTTAGAGTCTTTTAATATATACTTCTCCTAAGTATAATCAAATAAAAAAAAATTAGATTTAAATATATAATCTCATTTAAACTACACTAAACCTATTTATTCATTTAATCTACAAATAATTTACTTCTAATAATAAGGTAAAACAAATTTATTTACATCTTAAATTAAGTTAAATATGAACATAACCTTTTTAAGCTTTAATCTAGTAACAACTTAAATCAAATTACATTTTAAATAAATGCAATTTTATCAAAAAAAAGATCAAATATAAAATCATATCTATGCTATCAATTTAAATCTAATCTACAATAAACTTTAACCCTTTTATCCATTAATAACAATTTAAATTTAAAATATTTTTCTTTTTTTGAAAAAATTACCAAATCAGATCTTTAAATAATAAAAAAAATTCTAAATCCTATACACTAAGAATCCTTAAGAAAACCCTCAAGGTTAAGGAGGAGTGACGGCGTGTAAATCGCGCGCACGGTGGAAAGAAGCGGAGGTGGAGAAGAAAAGGGTTAGAAAACAGCAGTGGCAGCGATGGGTTTCTGGGCGGGGCGGAGGAGCGTCAAACACGGGCGGCGGGTCTCATTCAGCAGTGGTAGCAGATTTCATGTGGCAGCGGTGCCACGAAGGAAGACAAGCTAGTGAGAGAGGAGGGTGGGGAAAGGGCGGCATGGTGGTGGCCGCAGGCGGCGGCACAACCGTCCATAAGATAAAGATGTGCGGGCGAAGGGTTTGTGGGGTGGCCGACACTGGTCGGCAGAGCCTCCCCACTGTGCATAGCACAGTGGGTGGCCCGCGATCCACGTGGCCCCCACAGTCAAACAGTGTTGCGGGTTTGGGGGGTTTTGACCCTCCCCATTATTTTATGCAAAAAAACTTATTTTTTTTATTTAACACAGTTAATAAAATGATGCCGAACCAAAGAGAACAATAACACTTTATTTTGTGTGATAAATATTTGTTTCTTAAGATAAAATAAGGTATGGTTATATATTTATATTTATATATATATGCTCATACATATATATAAATATATATATATATATATATACAAAAAAGGGTACACAATAAAATAATAAGACTGGTGAAGTTGACTGTATATGTCAAAACAGAGAGCATCTAGGAATGGATTTTTTTAAATATTATTGCATGACTAGCATCTACATTTTTTTCCTAGTACACTGTAGGAAGGGATTTTAGAATTAAGCATGATATATTTTTATTTTTTTAAATTCTCAATTTCTATAAGTGTCCCAATAATTTCTAAACAACAACAAAACATTTATCAAGCTAATCTTAGCTTTTATTTTGATAATAAATTTTCTACTATGCTTCTACAATGACCAACAAATACTAAAAGGATTACCATAAAAACTATATAATTC
>MU226632.1:2011140-2025623 GCA_018584345.1 Thuja plicata
AAATCAAATAGGATCAAATCCAACCCAATCACCCTTCTATGGCTAATTTAATTAAAAGATGGAATTATTTAATTCCTAATATCTTTGAGATCAACAAACTTTCCCTCCATTTGAAAATGCCTCAAAGATTTTGACTTAACCAAGGTTTGATCATGATCAATTCACTCTATCCCCTACCCTTGGGAAAATGCTATAAATACAAGAAAATTCCTTTGTGTTTGGGATCCAAGAATTCAAGAGCAAAAGCATCCTTATTATAGACATATTGAGAGCATATTGAGGAGCATTTGAGAGATTTAAGAAAGTTTTTTTTAGCATTTGCATTATCATTTAATATCATGTTTAGGAG
The DNA here is from genome assembly GCA_018584345.1 of Thuja plicata. Taxonomy (NCBI): domain Eukaryota; kingdom Viridiplantae; phylum Streptophyta; class Pinopsida; order Cupressales; family Cupressaceae; genus Thuja; species Thuja plicata. Next base: position 2,011,490 of record MU226632.1, read on the forward strand.
CATTTGCTAATTTCTTTCATGATCTTGGAGCATTTTTAAGCATTCTAGCTATTTTTGAGCATTGAATTTCATACATATCTCATTCTAGGATTGTCCTTGAGAGAGATTAAGCCTGAGAGCTCTCTTAACAAAGCTTGGATAGAGAACCATGAGATGATATAGATTTAGCTTCAATTCTTTAGATTAGTTTTGTATTATCTTTCCATAGAATTGTTTGCTCTAATCTTAATTTCATGAAGGTGTATTTTCTTACACACATAATGGTGCCCATCGTGGGGCTCTAAGCCTCTGTATTAAAATTTTTATTTTAACATTTGATCTATTTTCTTAGTTTTTGGTGTTTTTCTTGCAGAAAATAGGAGAAGAGCCACGTATACAATGCAAAGTGCCACTTACAAATATCAAAACACCGCCTGGAAAGCGTAAATCATCTCCGCTTTAATCTCTACTGTTGCTTGGGAGATAAAGTAGACCGCCTTTTAGATAAATTGAAATGCCTGTCAGATAAAGTGCCCCACCTACTAACATTCAACAACCGCTTACCAGGACTTTCTAATCACATTTTATCTTCTCTACACCGCTTGATATCTTTATTTTTCTGCCTGTGAAATTTTAAGAGCCGCGTAGTAATAGTTAAAAGCTTCTTGTAAAGTTTAAAGTGATGCTTTCTAAAATTGGACAGCCACTGTTTAGCTGTTAAATGCCGCATTGTAACTTTTGCTTCAAATCAATTTTCGGTTGATTCCATCACTTTTCTAACTCTCTGTGTTTTCTTTTTCTGCAGATGAAAAATCACCCCAAAGTGCAGAAACCAAAGAAGTGGATCACAAGGCCTAGCAAGGAGGTAAGGGCTAAGACCAAAAATGATAAAGAAGTTCATAACGCAAATTTCTTAGAAAGCTTATTTGAAGAAGAACACTTATATGATCATTATATTAAAGTTTTTTTCACTTATAAGAGAAAATTTCCTACTCTTTGAGTAAATTTGCATTCTTATGTTCTTTAAAAGCTTTCATTAATAAATCTTTCATTTGAAAAATCTTGTAAGAGTTTTTGTATCTTGTAAAGTTTTTCAAGTTTTTCTTCACTTTGCTATGCTTTGTGTTGACTAACTTTGTTGGAGGAGATGGAGTGGGAACAATCACCACTAGGTGAGTAGAAAATAAGCACAAAATTCAAAAATGCACCTAGCCCTTTTGATAGCTTCAAAATCAGGTATTTCACTTATCAAGCTTCCATTTGATTAAATTGTGTCATTCTTTGAATCTAGAATAATTAGAAAATCCTTTATTTCATCCAAATTGAACAAGCATTAGGAATATTCTCTTCACTTTTTGAAGTGAATCAAAATGCCAAACGTGCAAAGCCAATTTGGTAGAAGGACAAGGATAGGCAAATTGAACCACACATTTCCATTCTAAGAACCTCCTTGTCAAGAGGTTGAAAATGAACAAACTTGTTTAAAGTGTTTGGGATGAAAGGAAGACAATAGGGATATGCTCTTCACTCTTTGAGTGAATCAAATTCCCAAACTTGTTGGACCAAGTTCAAATTCCCACTTTTATGAACATGCTAGCTAAATTAGAGCTTTAAAGGGCCTACCTCCTGAGAATTGCCTTATGAGGACAGTGAGAGGGAACGACCCAAAGTGGGAGATACTTGATTTTACCACAACATCATTTGACCCACTATAAATAATGCACTTCTCCTTAATTGAAAAGTGACTAAAACTTGTGCAAGCCATCCTCACTTCCTCTAGTAGTCCTTTGGGATTGCGTAAAATTGTACTTTGTGCATGTGGGAAGCCCTCAAAGGGGTAAAGGATCTTGACAAGGTTTAGACTGGAATAGGTTGAAACCTGATAAATTAGTAGACCTACCTTTTTTAGAGCCATATTTAAAATCCAAATTTGTTGAGGCTAAGGTAGACTGCTTGGAAGATATTCTTGTATAAACCCTGTTAAAACATCTGAGAACATACACTTTAGTGTGGTTTTAGGGATATGATGCAACTTTTATGTGTGTGCTGAGTTTGTATTTCATTTTCATGCAAGAATACTGTTTGATGAATCTGATCATAAATATTAAAAGTTTAAAACCTAAAAACACTTTTAAAATTGACAAAATCCATTGTGATCAACAAAATGCCGCGTAAAATCATTAAAGGGCCGCTTAGCCAACATAAAGCACCGCGTAACATCATCAAATAACCGCCTGTTAACTAGAAAGAGCCACTTAGAAACATTTCACATATGCTTGGCAGCAAAGAAACGCCGCCTACTAACTACAGAGTGTCGCATATCAATTTTTCAGTGACCGCGTAATATTAGTGAAAGGCCGCCTACACACAGGTAAGAGCCGCCTAAAAAATTTAAAAGGAAAATAGTGGGCACTAGCCAAAAGTTTTAGAACAAGATAATTTACTTTTTGGATACCCTTTTCAACATTCTACCACTAAGAATACTGATCTTGACCAAAATCTGCCATTTGTGGGCATTTTGCCATTTTATTCTTAGATTGGTCACTTAGTGAGTTTGAAAACTTGAGATTCTCTTTTCGACATATGTTAATGCCAGTTTTCACTCGATCCCATTACACAAAATCTATCCTAAAAGAAGATGGATTTTATTTGAGACAAGAGTGTCCTCTCCTGAGTGATCCCTTTTCTGCAAACCCTGTGCACGAAACCATCAAAGAAATAGAACCGAGGATGTCTTTTCCATTCGAGCATATAGATCCTGATCAGATCAATCATGTGAACAAGGACCTAACCAACCAAGGCAATGTTGATCCTAACGACAAAGGATCCAATACCAATATCAATGGAGGGATGAACATAGACCCTAATAATCAAGGGATGAATAATACCAACAATGGGGGTAATATGGACCCAAATGAGGAAGAATTAACCAATGAGAAGGTAACTAAGGTTATGCAAAGCCCATTCTTTATGAAACTTGTGTACAAAGTATTGGAGAAAGACAAGGAGAAGTACTTCCTAGACCTAGCACAAACGGGTCTCAAGCTTCCATATGACTATGATTTCACCAAACTTAAGAAAGAAGAAGCAAAGGCTAACCCCATTGATATCATGAACAAATAACTTCAAATTTTTAAACTACAATTGGACACATTGAAACAAGGTGGGGCTCCTAAACCTTTTTCTATTGAATCCTTGTGTCCTTTTCCTTTTGACAAATCCTTAGTCATGATACCATTTCCAACCAATGCAATTTATCTAAAATATGATAAATATGAAGGGATGTCTGATCCCCAAGATCACTTAAGGGAATTTTGTGCCTTAAGTCTAGAGTTCATGCATGATACAACTTATCTTATGAGGTTATTCCCTGGAAGTTTGGGAGGCATGGCAATGGAGTGGTTTTCAAAATTACCCTCTAGTATTAGGACCTTTGAAGAATTGGCCTCTAATTTTGTAACCCACTACTCTTATAACATCAAACATGAGGTTACAATGCTCAATCTATGTAATACCAAACAAAGAGATGAAGAGGGGTTCCTACTTTTCCTACAACGATGGAGGGCGGTATTTTCTAGATACCCTCGAAGTGTACCTGAAAAGGAAAAGATGGATATCTTTGTGAATAGCTTGAATTCTAAAATGAACTATCAACTAAGGTTGCAGTGCCCTAGATCATTCCAAGACCTAATTGAGAGTGGGGTGACAATAGAAGAAGTATTGGTGAAAACTGGAGAAATTAAACTCTACAAAGATAACAGAAAAAACAACAACACCAATACCTCCAACAACAATCAAAACCGAAACAACAACAACAATAGTAACAACAATCGATATTGGACAAAGAATAACAACAATAATAAATGAGTGGTTAATGATGGGGTGGTGGAGGCTAATAATTTAAAGGCTATCCCTTTCAACCTCACTCAAAATTTGGCTCAAGCCAATAACGTGAATCAAACACATAAGGTACCCTTCAACAACAACACTAATAAAAACTTCGGAAACAACCAAGGGGCCTCTAAGCCTAAACCATTCTTTGCACCTAAACCTAAAAGTAACTTCACTACTTTGGGTGAACCATTGGAAGATGAATTAAGGACACTTATTGCTAATAAACTTATTGATCTACCAAAGGCTCAACCTTACGAACCACATATCAAACCACATTGGTGGAATGAGAACAGCCATTGTGACTTTCATCAAAATAGGGGACATAAGACCAACGATTGCTTGCATCTCAAACATGTGGTACAAGATCTCATAGAAAATGGTGCGATAAAAGTGGATGGACCTCAAAATAATGAAGATCACACAGCCTTTAAAACTCCTTTTTCCAAGCACGAAAAGGGAGAATCTTCTAATTCCAACAATGGAGGAAACAATGCCAATAATGTAAAAAGCAGTCACAATGTCAACTTTGCCCATACTTATGACAACACCATCAATGTTGTTGTGGTTAAAGACCAACCTATTCAAGGATCCACTAATGTCATCACAAGGGGGAAAGCCTCAAAGGTTACCTTACAAGGGGTTACTCCTATTACTATTGGTCCCAAGGCACCAACTATTGCAGCTAAACAAACAACACCCACCACAAAACCTTATAGTTTGGTGGACCAATTACAAAAGACACCCGCCAAAATATCAATTTTGGAATTGTTAAAAATATCTCCTAACCACAAAGAGATTTTGGAAAAGGCCTTATGGGAGACCACGGTTCCCATAAACTTGGAAGAAGACAAATTTTAGAACATGGTGAGACACCTCATAGCCCCTCATTGCCTTTCTTTTTCAGAACAAGATGACATGTTTATCACACATCCTCAAAACTTACCCTTGCATATAGAGGTATTAATCCAAAGACATAGGGTTAAGAGAGTTCTCATCGATGGTGGAGCTGGTCTAAATATTTTCACTTTAAACCTTGTCAAGTCACTAGTTCTATCTGAGTCTTCCATTGATCCAAAGAAGAAAACAACTATTAAAGCTTATGATGAAGAGGAAAGATCTTCAAAGGGTATGATCATTCTACCAATTCAAGTGGGACCTATCAAAAAGGACACTATATTTTAGGTCCTTGACATGAAATTGACCTACAACATCTTACTAGGAAGGCCCTGGATACATGAAATGCAAGCAGTACCCTCTACATATCACCAATGCATGAAATTTCCATACCTAGGGGAGGAGATCACAATTGGAGGAGATTCAAACCCATTCCAATATTATAATGCATTGAGGCCAAGTCATGAATTGTATATTCCTCATAATAGGGAAAGAGTTATCCCTGATATTACCATGGAAGAGGCCAAAGAAGAAAAGTCAGAATAAACATCCAATGTCACACCTACTCCTAACCCTATTCAAACTAACTCAACTACATCGACTAAGGGAAAACAAAAGATGATTTATGAGGGTTCAAATTCAAAGGATACTTTAGTTCAGAATTCAACATTGAGATTGGAATCTTCTAAACCCACTAAGGAAGAAAGACAACAAACTAAGAAAGATCATCATGAAAAGATGAGTAATCTAATGCATCAATTTGAAAAATAATGTAAAATTAACTCAAAAGGAGTAGGGGAATATTTCATTTCCCTCTTCAACTTACCTACATCTCCAAGAACACATGGGAAACCATCCAAAGATCATCAACATCATAAGTACAATGCCCATTTTGTGAGGGAATGTGATAAACAAGAATTAGACAAAGAAGATGATGAGTTATTACAATGACTCTATAAAGAAGATGATAATCCAGCCAATCCCAATGAAAGAGTGCAACATATCAATATAGAAACTGATCAATATGGAAAAGGATTTGATATTATGAAGAAAATTGGGTATAAGGGAAGAGGACCCTTAGGAGTTCAACATAAAGGGTTGTTAGAACCTGTTGAACCTATTTGGAGAGCCAAAGAAGAGAAAGTTGGCATAGGTTTTCAACATAAAGGAGAAAGTTCAAGTCCCATGCATGATTTCCATACACATATCCATATGGTAGGTTCTGAAAGTGAAGATGATTCTAGAGACTATAAGTGGGATTCCTTTTCTGAAGAATCTTGTCATGACATAGAGGTTGATACCATTCACACTTATGCAATTCCTCCTAAAGTTGAGAATGATGAACAAATGACTCAAGGTTTGAATTCAACTCAAACAGCAAGTGAACCTCAACAAGTCAACATAGAACAAGCACCTATTTTCACTCAATGGGTAGGTGAACCTTGGGTACCTTCATGTTAGATTAGGCTGAAACCTAATCTCCCAAGAACACCTGCATGCAAACCTGTCACAAGGAAGAAGTAAGATACAAAAGAAAGAAGAAGCTATGGTGGCCAAAAAGCCAGAGGAGACATCATGTGCTCAAGAAAATAATATATTTATGATATGTTTCTAGATTACAATGTGATGATGAAAAAATCTGTATCTAAAACAAAAGAGGTGAATCCTTATAAAGGAATCAAAAAACCCTAAAAGGGAAACCCTAAGGTTAGCTAAAGCAAACTAGAGTTAATAGGTGAGTTAGTAATTAGATCAAAATGATTTAATTAATAACTCAAAGGACTATTACTCTAACACCCCCCCTTAAGATAAGCTTAGGGAGAAGGAAAACCTAGGAAACTACTATAGAAACCAGGAAAGATGGGTCCCGACAACAAGGCCTGATCAGGTACCCAAGTACAATAAATAAACTAGATGAAGGAAATTGAGCCTTCAATCTAGGGAAAGTCCCAAAGAGAGGAACAAGAAAGAGCAAGAAGCATCTCTGAAGCATGAAGCTGTAAACTCTGTCAGAAGAAATTTCTAGAACCCCCACTAAAGTGCATGACCAGGTAGAGAAGACAAAGTCTGAAGAGCTGATCAATCGAACCAAGGAAGCAATAGAACCAACAGGTGAACCCCCCCCCATAATGCTAAATAGGGAGAGGTGACAGGAACACTGAGATGCAATGCCAGAAACATCTATAGAAAGAAGAATTAGGTACACCAACAGTGCAATAGAAGTACAAGCATAGAGTAAAGGGTGGTGTCACTAACACATAGCATGGGCTAATGTTGTGGAAGGTACACTCACTTGACAAAGGCGGATGAGCACAAAATGGCATAACATCATAACCCCCCATGGCACTTTATAACTGAGTGTGAGTACAAAAAATACAAGGTGCTTGAAATCCTAGAAATGCAAAAGTAGGCACTTTATCACAGTGTGTTTATAGAATAAAGAATAATATAGAAGAGAAGCATACAAGCTTAGAAGTCAGAAAGAAGAGTGAGCCAGAAGATCAGAAGAAGAGATCCCAGGACCTGTAGAACCCAAGTAATCCGCCAGAGTGTGAAAGATTCCAAACTTGGAGGAGAGAGAACCTAGAGATAAATATAGAACAAATACCCCTGCAACTGAATAGTTCACTGAACCAGCTTTTCGATGATATCTGGTTTGCCAAAACTAGAGTCCGGATGAGCAAGATAGGGCTCCTGGAAGGCAAAAGCAAACATCAAACTTCAATAAAAAAAATGCTATCAAAATAGTAGAGCCAAAAATCCTAATCACCATAATCAAAAAGAACTCATAAATAGCTTTCCAACGATATAACAAAGTCCAAAAAAGGCCTCTGTATGCTCCAGATAGAGCGAAAACAGTGATAAGGGCCCAAAAATGCTCTAAAAGGCTCGTTTTAAGCCCCTAGGGCTAAACAAAATAGGCCCCTGGGCGCATGGCACATGCAGGGCCTAAAATCAGAGCCCCCGATCTCCCATTAGACTGGCTGCTTGCAAAAAAAGGGCTAGAAGGGCCCAGGCGGAGCCAAATAGGCAGAGCGGCGGGCCACGGTGGTCGGTGGTGGGAGCCGGAGCGGCGGGGTCATGCGCAGGGTGGCAGGGCCGCTAAGGTGGGTAGAGTGTCAGGTGGTGGGGCTGCGAAGGGTAGTAGAGCCATGGTCTGGAAACATAGCCAGCGGAGCGGAGGCTGGGAGGCGGTGGGGGGCCATGGTGGGCGATGGTGGTCAGGCGGCGAGGGTCGCGGTGGGCGGTGGGGGCCGGAGGAGCCGGAGGCCAGTGGGGACCAAAGGTGACACAAAGGTCCAGGGTGGTGCGGTGGTAGTGTAGGGAAAAAAACACTGCCTGCACTTAAAAAACATTAAAACAAGTGTTTTTTTTTGTCTCGAAAACTATGCCCGTACGGCCCTAGAGGGCCAAAAAAAATCTCCCAGACGCTCCGGTGTCCAAATCGGACAAGTTTTATATGGATCCTAGGGTTTTTGGGCCTTTCAGATGCAACCATGAGTTCTTTTCTGGTCCAAAGTGCTCCAAAAAATAGAGACCCCTTGGATCTAATAAAAAATACCAGAGAAAGATTGAAAGCTTCAAACCCCCGTACTGTGAAGAGCTTGCTTCAAAAAAACCAAAACAGTGAGCAGCAAGAGAGCTCTGATACCATGTTGGATTAGGCTGAAAGCTAATCTCCTAAGAACACCTACATGCAAACCTGTCACAAGGAAGAAGCAAGATACAGAAGAAAGAAGAAGCTATGGCGGCCAAAAAGCTAGACGAGACATCATGTGCTCAAGAAAATAATATATTAATGATATGTTTCTACATTACAATGTGATGGTGAAAAACTCTGTATCTAAAATAAAAGAGGTGAATCCTTATAAAGGAATCATGAAACCCTAAAAGGGTAACCCTAAGGTTAGCTAAAGAAAACTAGAGTGAATAGGTGAGTTAGTAATTAGATCAAAATGATTTAATTAATAACTCAAAAGACTATTACTCTAACACTTTATGGGTAGGAGATTCTACCCTAGTGTTTAATCCACATGCTTTCTTTGCCATAGAAATCTTAGAGGACTCTGATGGAGAAGATTTTGATCTTTCTTCCATAGACCATCTAGAAGAGGCACATGTCATAGACCTTGATGATACAATTTATGAACCATCTAATGAAGTCATGTCTTTAACTCCTTTAAATGAAAACCCATTCAATGATTCTTTATCCCTCATACATCCTAAACTTATTGATTGGGATCTATCCGAGTCGAATGATTTACTCTACTTCCCAAATGACAATTCAATGGCTTTATACCTCAATGTGGTTGAACCCACTTCTTCCACCAATGAACTCACTTTGAACATGATGATAGGGGCAGGTGTTCAACCTTTTAATCCAAAAAATGAAGAGAAAATATACAAAAAAATGAGAAGTTCTAGTGGTGAAAACCACCAGGTGGTAGTGCTAGACCCAAAAAAAGTAAAAATAAAGGATGTTTCTGAAGGTGAAAACCCAATTGTGGCACCTAAGGGAGAAAGGTTGGACACCTTGCTAGCTCACAAAGATGAAAGGTCACCTATACTTATTGAACCTACAGAAAAGGTCAACATTGGCACAGAAGAAGATCCTAAATTCATTCATTTAGCAGCATCTTTGAGTCCTTTGGAAAGAGGAGAGTTCATCACATTCTTTCAAGAAAAACAAATAAACTTTGCATGGTCATATGCTGAGATGCCTAGATTAGATCCAAGTTTCATTATGCATCACTTAAATGTGAAACCAGGGGTTAAGCCCGTAAAGCAGAAGTTGAGAAAAATTCATGCACACATAGCTATTTTAGTCAAAGCTGAATTGGAGAAATTGCTCAAAGGAGGATTTATAAGAGTAATAGCATATGCCAAATGGATCTCCAACATCGTACCAGTTACCAAAAATGATAAAATAATAAGAGTTTGCACAGATTTTAGAGATTTGAACCTTGCTTGTCCAAAAGATGACTTTCCCTTACCTAGCATTGAAGCTATTGTTGATCTCACAGCAGGCCATTCTATGCTTTCACTTATGGATGGATTTAGTGGGTATAATCAAATTTGCATAGCACCTAAAGATCAAGAGAAGACAACTTTTACATGTCCATGGGGTACCTTTGGTTGGAATGTTATGCCCTTCGGTCTCAAAAATGCCGGATCCACTTACCAAAGAGCCATGACTACCATTTTCCATGATATGATGCACACCTTTATGGAAGATTATGTGGATGATATTTTAGCTAAGTCACATGAAAGAAAATATCATCTATCATTACTTGACAAGATTTTTACAAGGTTAGAAAAATTCAAGGTGAGACTTAACCCAAAGAAATGTGCTTTTGGGGTACAATCTGGAAAACTCCTAGGATACATTGTTTTAGCAAAAGGCATCGAAGTAGATCCTGAAAAGCTACAAGCAATAATGGACATGGACATTCCAAATAATATTAGTCAAATGAGGTCACTTCAAGGAAGACTTAAATCTATTAGAAGGTTCATTTCTCAATTGGCAGAAAAATGCCATTCTTTCACCAGATTACTACATAAAGACACCATCTTCACATGGGATAAGGAGTGTGACAAAGCCTTTTTATTGTTGAAAACATACTTGATGAATCCTCCTATCTTAATGTCACCAATTCAAGGGAAACATTTATTACTCTACATTTCAGCTATAGAAAAGTCTTTAGGAGTCTTATTGGCACAAGAGGATAATGAAGGGAAAGAAAGAACTATCTACTATTTAAGTAGAACCTTGATCAAATATGAGTTAAATTACAGTTTCATGGAAAGGGCTTGCCTAGTAGTGGTATTTTCCTCTCAAAAGTTAAGACACTACATGTTGTTACACAAGGTGAAGCTTATAGCTAAAATTGATCCCTTGAAATACTTACTCAGCAAAATAGCTTTAACTAGAAGGATTGAAAAATGGGTCATGGTACTTAGTGAATTCGACATTGAATATGTTGATAGGAAAGCAATCAAAGGTCAAGTGATAGCCGATCAATTGGCTGAGTATCCTCAAGAATCTACACATCCTATACAATTTGAATTCTCAGATTCTGCAATTGTCAATGTCAAAGCAAAGACATGGACTTTATACTTTGATGGATCATATACCAAAAATGGCAGTGGAGTAGGCATTCTTTTGATTACACCACAAGGTTACACAATCCCAAAATCTTACAAGTTGTTGTTCCCTTGCACCAATAACATAGCAGAGTATGAAGCTCTAGTCATAGGCATCAAGACAGCTTTGGAATGGAATGTCACATGGTTACAGGTCTTTGGTGACTCTCAATTAGTCATTAATCAGGTTAATGATGAATATAACACTAAAGATAAAAAATTGTTACCATACAAGAACTTAGTGGACAGCTGGAAGAAATAATTTGCTTTGATTACCTTTGTACAAATTCCAAGAGATAAGAATAGAGAAACCGATGCAATGGCCACTTTGGCATCTTTATTATAGCTACCTGATCAAAATGAAAAGTATGAGTTCTTGGTGGAAGAATTGGTGAAACCAACATTTGATGTACCTGAAACCCAAATTGTTTCCCTTTTACATGGACATGACTCTCCATGGTATGGACCTATCTATGCTTATCTCCAAAATCAAACCTTCCCTATAGACCAAACTCATGCTCAAAAGTGAAACTTCATAAGACAAGAAGCCCGTTATACTATCCTTTCTGACACATTGTATCGTAAGGGTCTTGATGGAACACTCCTTAGATGTCTAGATGAAGAGGAATCGAAATTAGATTTAAAAGATGTCCACGAGGGGATTTGTGGGTCACATTCAAATGGTTTAAACCTAGCTAAGAAAATCTTACGTATGGGATACTTTTGGAAAACCTTAGAAAGAGATGCTTGTCAATATGTTAAAGTTTACAAGAAATGTCAATACCATGGAAACTTGATTCATGCACCAGCACAAGAATTAAACCCTTTTGTCACACCGTGGCCATTCTATCAATGGGTTTTTGACCTAATTGGAATGATTTATCCACCTTCTTCAAACGGACACAAGTATATAATCACAGCCACAGAATACTTTACGAAATGGGTTGAAGTCGTTCCTTTATCAACTGCAATAGGAAAACAAATTTCCATGTTTATCCTAAATTATATCATTTTCAGATATGGCATTCCTCATGCCATCATCATGGATAATGGAAAATAGTTCAAGAACAAAGATACTAATGAACTTTGTGACACATTTCACATTACCCATCACTCTTCCTCAATTTACTATCCCCAAGGTAATAGACAAGCAGAAGCCACTAACAAGAACATCCTGAAAATACTTAAGAGATCTATTGGAAAATCAAGAAAGGATTGGCATCTTTAAAAATAGGATTAGTATTCGAACCCCAATAGGAGCTACGCCTTTTTCTTTTGTTTATGGGGCTGAAGCTGTTCTCCCTTTAGAAGTTGAAATACCATCCCTCAGAGTTTCATTGCATGGATTGATAATGGATGAGGATTATAGAGTGGCCCACCTTCAACAATTGGAATTGTTGGAGGAACATCAGACTCAAGCTTATGATCATTTGAAAGTGTATCAGAATCAAATTTCCAGGAATTATAACAAACATATCAAGCCCAGAAAATTTCAAATAGGAGATCTAGTGTTGAGAGAAAATCCCAAAAAATCAGGCTAATAGAGAAAAGAAGGGAAAGTGGGAAGCGAATTGACTTGGTCCTTTTGTCATTGTTTCTTCATTTGGGACAAGGACCTATAAATTGGCTAATTGTGATGGTGATGAATTTCTAGAACCTATCAATAGCATTCATCTTAAAAGGTTCCACACCTGATTCAGAGAAAAGAGTATCAGAATAAAGAGTATAAGTTGAAGAGTATTAGATGAGTCAAGCATCACCCTTGTACATGAAAAAAAAATACCAAAAAAAAGGAGAAAATATCAAAAATACCAAAAAAATCAAAAATTTCAAAAAGCTAAAAACATTTGAAAAAGAAAAAAAAAGTGCCTTGGTGAAAACCTAGCAATAGGCACCTTGGTAGAAAAAAAAGAGAAAAAAGAAAAAATGAGCAATAATCCCAAGAGGTGAAAACCTGGACACAGGCGCCTTTTATCCCTTAGGTGTTTCCTAGTTGCATTTGTACATATTGTGGTTCCCTCATCTCACTTGTCCATATCCTCATTGCATCCATCATTCATGCATTGCCCTAATGAAGTCTCAGAGCTGCATTTTGTCACATTCTAGATTCAGTTTCCCTAGGTATCACATTGGTCACATTTATCACTTGGGGGCACACATCATAGATTTTTGATACCAATCAGATCCAATAGTGTCACATTTTGGTAACATATTAGAAGCAGATTTTCAGATCCAGAAGAGAGACATTTTTGAACCTTTGATGACTATCATTGTTCAAAACCCAAATAAGCTTGATCACATACCATAATCCTTGAATCTCATTGACCAATTTTATCAGGATTAAAATTTGACACACCATAAATGATCAAATTGTCTAGAATTCTTATTTGAAAATCTTGATACATTTCACAAACACTTAGAATTTTTGGTGAGTTTTTCATTGACTTTTTTCAGTCATGTTCTTTTTAGCTAATCAATGATGTTTCGGCTAGAATGGCAAGGATAAAAGACATGATGTTTTCTTAAAGCTTCTAAGTGACTGTTTTGAGGAAGATTCTTTGACTTGTGTGAATTAATCTAAGGACATGGTCATCCGAGAACCATAGAGGACATCCATACAAGACAAAAGGTTAACCTTTGTTTGTTTACGCAAAAGGATACCTTGGTTATTTAGATTTTTCCATATCTTAATACCAACATCCACTTGCAACATTGAATCTGATTAACCCGGTATTCATACTCCCATAGTTGGTCTCCCAACTAGTGAGGGTTGTACTTGGTTTCATAAAAAGGGGTTACCACATGTGAGAAAGTCATATTCATATTCTTATGGTCACAGTGGCACCAATAAGGATTATATGGACTCCTAGTTCCACAATGTTCTATGATGATAATATATCTCAGTTTGCATTCCATTCGCAAACCTCAAGGACAATTAGTTGCATTGCATCTTGCATGTTTAGTTTAGTTGCTTCTTGCATGTTAATTTTAAGTTGCATTCATGTTAGATTAATTTCATTTTTCTCTCTAGCCTAGCTCTCAAATGCTTAGTTCTCAAAAGGCTTGTCTTTCTAACATTTTTTCCAAGTTCAAGGAGGTAGACAAAGGGTTAATCACACTTCATCAATTTAATGGTTTCAAGTCATTCAACATGAGATTTTCCTTTGCATTCATTATCATTAGTCATTATTCATTATACATTCATATCACGAGAAAAACAAGA
>MU226632.1:2029899-2060440 GCA_018584345.1 Thuja plicata
CTCTCTTAACAAAGCTTGGATAGAGAACCATGAGATGATATAGATTTAGCTTCAATTCTTTAGATTAGTTTTGTATTATCTTTCCATAGAATTGTTTTCTCTAATCTTAATTTCATGAAGGTGTATTTTTTTACACACAATACATATACACAATCTAAAGATTGTCATGCCCAATTCAAATGACATGCTCAAGAAAAGAAAATCCACACAAAAAATGTACTACATCCCATAGGCCATAAATTCCCACCAAAGCAAAAGAAAAAACTATGTGGATCCCAAAGAAAAAAGATGACATGCATCTAAAAGAATAATCCATTGTGGCATCCGAGGTTACTGATCCTCTAGCTAAGCATTCCTCTCCATCTTGAAAATCTCTTTTGGGTGCTTATGTCCCACAACTTCCTACCTGGATTCCTACATCGCATCAATAGCTACCATCCAATTCACATTCACTCTTCCCACATCCCTCGCAACATGTGCCAATGTTGATCCTGACAGCATCCCCCTATCCCACTCACTTTCCATCATTTTATCTGAATACTTCCAACTATAATATCCCCTATCCCACATATCTCCCCCCACATACTATCTCATACCTACATTTTCCTAAGTCACTCATCCCACATACAATTGTACCAACATATTGTGATCAACACCAAAAGCAGAAAACCAAAAAAAGAAAAAAAAAATTAAAAGAAGAAAAAAATAAAAGATAAAAATAAATAAATAAAGAGAAATCAATTCGTCCATTGGTGAAAACTTGGAAAACAAGTGCCTTGTACAAGTACCATGATGAAAACTTGGTAAACAGGAATCATGCTTAATCCCTCCATCCAATTTCTCTTCACACTTGGGGGCAGTTCCTTCTGGCCACAATCCATCCACCATCCATATCATGTCTTTTCATACTCACTTCCTCCATCCTCCTCTAGATCTTGATGAGAAATATACATGCCACCATATTTACATGCTTTTGGACATCTCTTAACATCCATCTCCCATCTCCCATCTTTATCCACTCATCCTTTTTATCCACCCATCCTTCCTTCCATCTATCCTTCTGCACTATCTTCCTCCCTTATCCACCCTTTGTCCTATCTTTCATTCACCTCTGTCATTCTCTTGTTATCCTTTCTTCCATCCTATCGTACCCCCTCCTAATGCTTCTTCACATGCATGACCTATTCTAAGTGGGGGCATCCTAGCCCTTGGTAATGTACTCCTTGGAGACCCTATCACACACCATCTTCTTCTCCTATCTACCATCATCTCAAATCTCCCAATCTTTATCTTCCTCACATTCCATCTTCCTCTACCAAATCCTTCCATCTCTCAGCTATTTCCCTCCATTCTTCTACCAAAATCCTTCCATATCTTATCTATTCCATCTGTTCCTCTCTCCAAATCCTTCCATCCATTGAACCTTGTCTTTTAATGCTTCCATCTCCCAATTCCTCCTTTCAGATATATTCCATCACTTGTTCCATCCCTTGTCATTGGTATCTAGTTCTAGGCTATCCCCATGCACCTGATTCCATTCATTCCTATCCTAATGTTCTTTTCTTCCTACCATAGCATGCAACTCCTATCCGCATCCTCCAGCTATCCAAGAGCACAAGAAAACATCAAGTAGTTGATCCACTCATATCTTTAGCCTTGTTGCAAGCTTTGATCATAATCCACTCATCATCATTCGGATGCATCCTTCTCAATCCTTGTATTTTCTTTGGGAGTACATAATTCCCACATCTAGAGCACCCCATCTGCTATTCCTCTATCTTGACCTTTTGGCTCAACCGGGGCAACATCATGCATGTCTACCTCATCTCATCCATTCTCTCTAAGCTTCCTGTGCTTTCAGTCTATACATATCTTGTTTGTGTCAGTCCAGTCTTTAGCCCAGTCCTGCTTGTACATTTTTCACATCCTTAGTCGGTCTCCTTGCAGAAAGTGATCATGTTCCATTCTGAATCTTGTGCTTCAACAAGTTCCTTATGACAAAATCATACTTCAGCAATTTGGTCTCACTACATCTTTGGCCAATCAGATTCACACTTGACATCTCCATGCAAATGGGTCCTTGAGGATGTATCCTTCCTCTTGTTGACCTAAATCCAATCATCTTTCTACAAATGGGTCCTTGAGGATGTATCCTTCCTCTTTTTGACCTAAATCTAGATCATCATCATCATTGGGTTCTTGTAGGATGTATCCTTCCTCTTGACCTAATCTCAATCCAATCATCATCCCACATCATTTGATCTCTCTAGCAAAAGGCATCGTGTTATTAAATTTTTGATCTTGAAATTAGATTTTGGTTCTTGGTTATCATTCCTAATTCTTTTAGTTGTTCTCCTCCTCAATGTTTCCATGATTCTTTATATCCTGGTATGCTGCGAATGGATGCACCTACGGAAGGGAACTTGATCTTTTTCTTTTTTGCTTGTGAGTCAGTCAGATATGACCAATGCATGTATGTAATCCATTTGGGTTCAGATGCTGCACTTGGGAAATGTCATTTGCTCGTGGGATTTTTCCAGCATCATTTCCACCATGGCTCTTTTGGGACTCATGTGTGATGCTGGGGCAACCCTTGCATGTTTGTTGTGTTAGTCCTATGAATGTGGTACAACATTGCCTTGGTTCTTCATACCCTGGTGCATAGTATCATATTCTATATCAAAATAAGTGCTCAAATACATGCTGGTATTCCCTCCTGGAATACCCCTCACTCAAGCTTCAATATAATCTCCCCCCATCGAAATCCCCCCAGCAAAATCCAAATCCTCAACAATCCTATCATCCTAATCCTACCATCCTAGTAGTAATCCTAATCCTACTATCCCTATATCGTGTGAAAGATTTGTGTGCTCATCTATGGAGATAACTAGACTTAGTGTGAATCTCAAAACACCTAGGATCATCCCTCCTTCTTAGTTTAGCTATTGTTTTCCATTGTTAAAATTGAAAGTTCAAACTAGACTATCTTGATTGTTCTCTTAGTTTCAAATATCATCATCATCAACGGGTCCTTGTAGGTTGTATCCTTCCTCTTTTCTGACCTAATCAATCATTATCACTAGCTTTCTTAAGCCCAAGCATATCCTATCTTCATCACCGATCAAGAGACATCAAACTTTGTTCCTAGAAATTACCCTTGTCAACACAAGAAACTTGAACTCTCTTCAAGAGGTTATTCCCTTTTTTTTTCTTTATATCACTCACTTTGGTTACATCCCAGATAGCATCCTTTCTTTTACACCCTAGCTAAAATCTCATCCCCAGCCATAATCCTAATGCCATACCTAATCCTTCATCTCTGATGCAAACTTGAATCTCCCATCCCTCGTTGTTCTACTTCCTTCTTCTTTTCCTTCCCTCATCTTGTCACTCTTTTTCATCTTTTTGAGACATTGCAGGGCTTCATTGTTCCTCCTTGCCATCCTCTCGAGGGGGCATCATCCCTAGCCAAATTCTATCCTACATCATTTCTCTAGGGAAACTTTTTTTCCTACATCCACATCTTCATGTCGTCTATTATTTTAAACGTCTTTGAAATAGTGTTATTCTAACACTATGCCGAAGAGGGGCAAAATGTAGACACATAAATATGATTAACACATCTAATCATATTTAGTGCCTTCTAGGACATATCAATTAATTAATTAAGCATTACCTAAATGATCTATGTTATCCCCTAGCTCTAATTAATTCAATTAATTGGCTATAGTCCTGATTAATTATTAAAAGCAACCAATAGCTTAATAATTAATTAAAACCCTATTCCCCTATTATTGAATGAATATGTTAAATAATTTAATTCATTCATTAATATTCCCTTTAACCC
Source organism: Thuja plicata (assembly GCA_018584345.1). Taxonomy (NCBI): domain Eukaryota; kingdom Viridiplantae; phylum Streptophyta; class Pinopsida; order Cupressales; family Cupressaceae; genus Thuja; species Thuja plicata. The sequence goes on from MU226632.1 coordinate 2,033,747, forward strand.
ATAACCTAACCTATCTCAACCACCTAACCCTGAGTTCAAACTCAACCAAACCCCTTCACACATGCTAACCTAACCAATCCCAACCCCTAACCTTGAGTTCAAACTCAACCCAACCCTTTCACACATGCTAACCTAGCCAATCCCATCCAACTAACCCTGAGTTCAAACTAATCTCAACTTCTTCACACATCCTAACCCTTCCTTATCCCCCTAATCACCCTTCTTATCTCCTAACCCTAATCCTAATTCTATCCCTAACCATGTCACAATCCTAATCCTTGATTAGGAACTCAACCCCCAAAGTCAAAGTCAATAATCTCAAGCCATTCTTATCCATAAGAATAAATATCTCTTACACCCTCATAAATATCTCTTACATCTTCATTAAGGCTCTTACACCCTCATTAATAGCCTTATCCCCTAAATTCTTCCCTAATTAATAACCTTATCTTCTAGAGTTTTCTTGGCTCTCTTCCCTAAATGGTCACATTCCTCCCTACTTTCAACCCAATAATATTGTAACAAGTGTCACAATTTGATGCACTTGAAGAAGCACAATCCATGTGCTCTCTTCTAGTGGCATCCTGACCTCTCTTCAGCTTTGCATTTGAACCACCCATTTTCAACCTCATTTCCTATAAATAGAAGGTTCATTCCTTCACATGTCATCCATCTTTTGAAGTAATATCATAATGTCAATTTTAGCTTAGATAATCCAATATTTGAAGAAGAGTTACCATGCATTTTTCAATACCCAATCATCCATCTTGAAGCATTGAAGCACATATCAATTGAGCGCACATCCCAAATCAAGGACACATCTAAAGATCAAAAGCGACATTGGATTCGGTTTTAGGGAGGTTTTCCCTCCTTAATCTTTATTGTTTTTAAGCTTGCTTTTCTATCCAATCTTGTATGTAGCTTGTTTATTTAGTTGTAGAATGCTTTAATCTGATTATCATGTTCCTTTACAACTAGATTTTCTTTTCTCACAATACCAAGATGATCTGATTGTATATTCTAAGGAGGAAGAGCATTGTAAGCATTTGGAAAGGATTTTTCAAAGAGCTTTGCAGTATGGAGTATCTCTCAACCCAAATAAATGTGCATTCAGAGTAACTGAAGGTAGGCTACTTGGGCACATAGTATCAAAGGATGGTGTAAGGAATGATCCTGAGAGGGTAGCAACAATTGATAGGGTGCCTAGACCCATAAATGTTAAAGGAATACAGTCTTTCTTTGGGAAGGTGAATTTTTTTAGGAGGTTTGTGAGAAATTTTGCTGAGATCAGTAGACCAATATCCAAAATGATGAAGAAAGGTGCAAAATTAGATTGGGAGGGAGAACCATCAAGGGATTTTCAAGAAATCAAACAAGCTATTAAGGATGCTCTAGCATTTAGAACCCCTAATTATATTAAACGTATGCAAATATTTTCATTTGCATCTTACCACACCATTATTGAGTCTTGTTGCAAAATAATTCAGAGGGTTTCGAACAACCTATTGCCTTTTTTAGCAAGTCACGGCAGGCTGCAAGGTTGAAATATAAAATAAATGAAAAACAAGCTTATGCATTGGTGAAGGTTGTTAAGGCTTTCAAATTTTATTTAATTGGAGCAACAGTTATTTCTTATGTACCCTCTGCTGCAGTAAAGGATATTTTCACTCAACAAGAGGCCTCTGGAAGAATATGTAGATGGATAAACAGAATTCAGGATTTTAATGTTGACATTCATATCACTAGGTTAGTAAGAGGACAAGGGTTGGCCAAACTAATGGTTCAGTGCAATTTGGATGCAAACCAAATTAATTTTTTAGAAGAAGAGCATAGGCCTTACATCTATGATATGGAAATTTGTGAGTGGTACAAAGACATAATATTTTACTTGCAAAGGATGCAGTACTATCCACAAAATATGATTGATAACTAGAAGAAAGCTTTGAAATTCCAGACTATCAAATATGTTAAAGTAGATGGCAAACTTTATTGGAGAAATCAGGATGGTGTAATGATAAAGTGTGTGGACCATAATCAAGCTGATAATTTATTATCAGAGATGCATGGTGGAGTATGTGGAGGAAATATTTTGGCTAAAACTATTGCACATAAGATAATGAAAGGTGGAATTTGGTGGCCAACATTATTTAAAGATGCACACTTGTTTGTAAGAAGGTGTGATGCATGCCAGAGATTTGTTGGAAATTTGAAATTCTTAGGGAATTTACCTTTAAGACTAGTTGATGTGTAGGCCCCTTTTCAGCAGTGGAGTATCAATTTCATTCGTCAAATAGTGTGTAAATCCAGTGATAGTTATGCTTGGATTATTGTGGCAACTGATTACTTCACCAAGTGGATTGAAGCAATCCCAACTAAGAGGGCTTCAAGTAAGGTTGTCACTGATTTTCTTCTAGAACATATAGTAACAAGATTTGGGTTCCCAGAGAGAATATTCTAAGATAATACAATGTGTTTCAGGTCTGAGGAGTATACATAATTTTCAACCAATATGGCATCCAGGTGTCACATTCCTCACCTTATCATCCACAGGGGAATGATCAGGCTGAATCAAGTAACAAGAGCTTGATGAAAATGATTAAGAGGATATTGGACAAAAACAAAAGGGCTTGGGGTTCAAAGTTGAGGTTGGCAGTTTGGGAAGATAGGGTAATAGTGAAAATGGCAATAGGGTGTGTCCCTTTTGATTCTGTATATGGTATACATGCTAGGTTACCCCAGAACAATTTGATGCAAATGTACAAATTTGTTCAAGCTTATGTTGATGATTTAGAGGATGAAATGCAGTTGAGGATTGAGGACCTGATAGAGTTAAGTGAAACTAGAAGAGAATTTCATAATAACACAAAGTTGTAGACACAAGTCAAGGACTTGTATGATACAAGAGCAATTGCAAGGATTTTCCAATCAAGTGACCTTATTTTTATGTGGAATTCCAAATTAGAAGACAAAGGTAAGCATGGGAATTTTGACCCAATTTGGTTAGGTCCATACCTAATTCATAGCAAGTGGGGGGAGGATTCTTATTTTCTCTAAGAGCTAACAAGTAAAAATTCAAATGATTAGACATTGAAATTTTGTTAATTTACATGTTAACTAATGTCAATTCTCAATTCAAATCTAGTGTTTCATAATATGGTTATATAATGACTATGATGAATGCCTTATCATATGAATATTTAAAATTTTCTATATTTTAATATTTCCTCTAATTTTTTAATTGGTATCCCCTAAATAAAGGATTGGTGTCCCCTCCTCTCCCAGAAACTTGATGGAACATAGGTTAATAATTGGTGGCCTTGCCAATTTTAATGTTACATGCAACGGAATTGACCAAGCTTATTCATTTAAATTTCCACTTTGTAAGAGTGAAGTTATTTTTCATGGATTATGCTACTATTCTCCTTGGAAATCTATTTTAAATCTCTTGTTATTGAGAAATAATATATTGACCATCATCTTGCCTTCCATTGTGAATGTTTTTTTTCTGTCAATTTGTGTAGGAAACAAAATAAATGTTGTTGAAAGAGTTTCCATATTTTGGTTGTTGCAATGGCTCACACAAATGTGGAACTAAAATTAAATACAAATAGATTATGATAATAAATAAGGTTGTTGAAAGTTTGCAATTATAAGAGCCAATAGGCTGCAAATAGAAAATTCATGTCAACAATATTTAATGCAATACTAAATATCTAAGATACCAGATTCTTCATATATGCCTCAGATCTTGACTCTGATGTGATCCAAATATGAATTCCTCTTCGATCCCTCACGACTCCCTCTAGGATTCTGGATAGCAATCTGGATTCCCTATGGATTCCACAGGGAATTTGAATTTCCATCAAGAATCTTAGAGGGATTTAGGAGGGATCTAGAAGGATCCTGTTGGAATCCACAGTTGTGGGTGCGCAAAAATAGGCCCCACATGCCAAATTTATCTTTTTTAAAATCTATAAAGCTAAATATATGAACATTAATTTACAATAATTATTTATGAGAACAATCAATTGCAAGTAACATCTTTGAACTTTGTATTTTTTGTATGCTTTAGGTCAGTTATAATGTATTAACCAGCATCTAATTACCTATAGTTGTGTTTCTCTTCTATGAACATAGACCAGTTTGTAATATTACAACAAAGGTCAAGGAATAGGGTTAAGAGTGTTGCATCTGGTTATCATCTCAATAATGAAAGTTGAGTTTTAGAATCAGATATTGAATCTATTTAGAGAGTCCTTAGGCTATCGATTCTTGCATTCCTCGCATTTCACAGGTTTAGCACTTCAATGGAAGTAAGCATGTTGTCCTTTCAGAGTTCTGTTGTCATCAATTTATGTTCAAAAGACAGTTGATTTGTAGTTCAAATCTTGGTTGTTGATATGTATTGATCTGTGCTTCTTTTATTCTTTGATGCAACTTGATATCTCTTTTTAAACCATCATTTTGGCACAAGGGTTTTCTCTATAAATCATTCTTGGGCTGTGGCAAAATGGGAAATTTGAAACGTGGTGTTGATATGCATTAAAGCATAAAGGATATTAAATTTTTGTTAGATGTCTGTGCTGATTAAGGGTTTTCATTGGACCTTGTGTTGCAAACTATAAGCCAATATTTTTCATTCATGAAATTGATCCCATAAAATATTTGAAATGTACATTAATTTGCATTAGGATTATTGTACATTGAACATTGAATGAACACTAAACCTTGACCAATGATGAATGAACATTGAACATGTTACATGTACATACATACATACATATATACATACATACATATGTATGTATGTATGTATATACCTGTGGTACCAGAATCTGCCCAAAAAAAATCTGAATCCCCCAATCCAAATCCAAACCGGAATCTGAACCAGAACCAGGATTGGCTACTTAGATAAATATATGAGATATAGACTATTCACAGATCTAATCAGTGACGTATGTTTTTGATGTGGAAGAGAAAATAATTCTTGATAAAAAAGAAAAGAAAAAAATTGAGTGTAACTGAAGAGGCTTGGCAGTCACAATTGGCTTGGTGTAACTTATGATATTTTAATACAAAGGCTCTAGGATAGACAATATTGAATATTAGTTGCTGAGAAATCAATTTAAAACCAGATTCTGATCAAATTAAAATGGTTTGAATTCAATTAACTTCTCTGTGTCTCCTAGAAAATATTACAGGCATGACATGTATATTCACCTGAAAATCTCATGGCCTTCCATGTTTACTCATGGCTTTCATCAGGGTCATCGTATAATGGCTCCATCATTGATGTGGGAAATAAAGTTGTTCAACTTTTTTGCATAAACATCATAACTGAATCACTTCAATACAACCTATCAATTTAGAATCAAACCAGTTAGAACAAATTGATAGGTGGTTGTATGGTCAATTAAAGGAATATAACTTATAAGGCATGGGCTGAGTGGATCAATACCAAAATTGTAGGTAATAATAATGAATAGAAGAGTGTTGTAGGAGCAGCGATGTTGCAGACACAAGAATGTTGGGGGGAAAGATATCATCCAGTTTGCTGCAGGAACTTTGGGTTTATGAAATAATAAAATCCTTGTAATGTGAGTAAAATATTAATAAACGGTTATTGTTAAGTAAACTTTAATAAAGGCTAAAAGCCTTACAGATGTAGTGGTTACCAAACAGTTGGTAATTGTTTGACATTGGTATTTAGTTCTCTCCAATGTTGATTGGAAGGTGTGTTGTTGGGCAGAAAGCATTGAGGAATTGGAGAGTTTGTAAAATCATTTCATATTTTGGTGAATGAATGGAAAAATAATAACGTGTCTTTCCTGTAGCTTTCTCTTGGTCTTTGTTTTATTTAAATGTTTTAATCTGAAAATTATTTTGAAGGACTGTGTTGTTTATCTGTGTTTTTTTTTTGATGAAATAAACTTTAACATTTGTCTGTGTGTGAGGGGAAGTCCCTGTAACTAGGCTTTGGGATTGTTTAAGGGCTGCTGGACACCAGTTTGTAGAACCATGTTTCCTGCTTGTACATTTATCCTGTGAAATGGATAGAACATGGTGAAAGGTGAGTAGGAAAGTTGTATCATATTTTCTTCATGGCCAGGGAAATGTTGTGTGTTGGAGGAATGCATGAGTGGTGAAGAGGCAACATCTCTATGTGCTTGCCGTGAGAGAGTGAATGAACCAGAGATTGTGGGGGATGAAATTCAGAACTGAAAATTGAAGTTGGAAGTTGCAGCGAATTAGATGTTCACTGGTGTTGAAGGAATTTACTATCACCATTTTGGACAGCAAGGTTCTGGCACTGCTAGATGGTAAATTAATTACAGACTGGGCCGGGTTGGATGCCCAAAGTCTTCTGTTGGTGTGTTTTTATTATGGTGAAGGCAGAGTCTCTATTTGGGGTCTGAAGGCTCGAATGTCTGGTGATTTTCATCCCCATAACATGTCTGAATGTGTATTGAGAATTAAATGCAGAATGCTTGCATTTGAAGGCTCTGTCATTCATAACATGACACTGCTATAGATTTCTTCTTCTATTCTCCATTTCCATCTCATTGGCTGGTTGTTGTTGACTTCTTGAAGGTGTCTCCTCATCATATTGGTATCAAAGTGAGACAAGGTCTTGCTGGGAAGTGTATGTCTTCAGAAGAATCACAGGCTGAAGTTGAGGCTCACACCATGCCTCCTGAAAGTATGACTCTTGATGCCATCAAGAAGATGATGGAGGAATTTCTGGAAGAGAAGTTGAGGGATTTCAAGGAGTCTAGTGATAGAGATAAGGAGAATGAGATGGAAGAAGGTGCCAATGGAGATGAAGAAGGAGAACAGCACCAGGATCCACCAACAGAATTTCCTGTAGATCAAAAGGCATTCATTGATGCTTTAAAGTGAATAAGAGGAGATGTTACTGATAGGATACCTACATATGGAGGCAGTCTCAATAGTGAGGAAGTGATTGAATGGATTGAAGCAATCACCAATCACTTCGAGTTGAATGAAGTTCCAAAGAATGATAGGGTAAGGATTGCAAAAGGAAAGCTAAGAGGATCTGCTCTCTTGTGGTGGAATTATGTTCAAGGAGAAACGATACAAAATAATAAAAGTCTGATTTCTTCATGGGATGTGATGAAGGAAAAAAACAAGGCACAATTTTTTCTTGTAGATCACAAGGTACAGTTGTTCAAGAAGCTACAAAGCTTGAAGCAGCGAGACATGGATGTGAATTCCTATACAGAGGAGTTCCATAGGCTAACTCTTAGGGAAAAGAAACAAGAGGAGGAACCAGAAAGAGTGGCAAGGTACTTGAATGGCCTAAGGGTGAACATACAGGAGGAGATTAGCCTTCTTACCCCAGATACGATGGGGAAGTGTTTTCAGCTTGCTCTTAAGGTTGAAGAGAAGTTGAAGAGGAAGAGTGATCAGCACCAAGGAGGGAGAGGTGGAAGGAATGGCCAAGGTAGGGGAAACTTCAACAATAGAGGACAAGGCCAGAGGTCCCAAGGTGAGTCGAACCCCAAGGAGAAAGTGGGTGACTCAAGTAGCAGAGGAGGCTACAGTGGAAGGGGACCTAATGGAGGAAGGTCTAATGGATCAGGCAAAGGATCCAGGTTCTCAAGAATGAAGTGCTACAATTGTGGTCTCTTGGGACACCCAAAGTATAAGTTTCCATAGAGGGCATCTACTTCTCATAATGGTGAAAGGAGGGTCACTTATGTGCAGGAAGATAATGTGAGTATGAATTCACCAGAAGTTCAGTTGATGACAGAGGCTAAAGGAGAAAGTCTCATGATAAGGAGGACACTTCTTAAGGAACCGGTAAAAGAAGATACCACTCAAAGGAGGGCTCTTTTTCAAGTCTAGTACAAGGTGAAAGGCAAGTTGTGCAGGCTGATAATTGATTTGGGTTCCATGGATAATATCATATCACTCGAGGCTGAAAATAAATTGAGGTTGGAGATACTTCCACATTCTTGTCCATACAAGGTCAGTTGGTTGAATAAGGGGCAGCAGGAAGTTGTGAATGAGCAAGCTTCGGTAGAGTTCAGCATAGGGGGATATAAGGATAAGATATTATGTGATATCCTACCTATGGATGCCTGCCACCTCTTGTTGGGAAAACCTTGGAAATTTGACAGGAATGCATGCCATGATGGTGAGAAGAACTCTTATAGTTTCCAAAAGGATGGGAAAACCTACAGGCTAACTTTTGAAGGAGAAGAGAAAGGGGCTATTCAAGTTGGACCTAGTGTGTTGATGGTGGGTGAGAAAGAGTTCATCAATACTCTTGAAGAAGAGGATGGAATAGGCTTTGCATTGGTGCTCAAGCCTAAGGAAGATAGCAAGAAGGAAAGTAGAATAGCAGGCCCGAAAGAAGTGGATGAGTTTTTGAACCAATACAAGGACATCATTGCTGATGTATTGCCTAAGTATCTACCATTGGTGAGAGACATTATTCATTAGATTGATCTCATTCCTAGAGCAATGCTACCTATTAAGGTAGCATATAAGATGACACCACAGCAGAATGAAGAGATTGCTAGACAAGTGCAGGAGTTGCTTGACAAGGGGCTGGTAAGGAAAATTCTTAGCCCATGTGCCATACCCTCGGTTCTTTCTCCTAAGAAGGATGGTAAGTGGTGGTTATGTACTGATTCTAGGGCCATTAATAGGATAACTATAAGATATAGATTTCCTATTCCTAGAATAGAAGATTTGTTGGATTGTTTGGGGGGAGCTTCATATTTTTCTAAACTAGATCTCAAAAGCGGGTACCATCAAATAAGGATACGAGAGGGGGATGAATGGAAGATAGCTTTTAAAACTATTGAAGGGCTGTATGAATGGTTGGTTATGCCATTCGGTTTATCTAATGCTCCTAGTACATTTATGCGACTAATAAATGAAGTTTTGCAGGACTTCATTACGAAGTTTGTTGTGGTCTATCTTGATGACATCTTGGTGTTTAGAAGGAATAAGGAAGGTCATTTGTAGCATTTGAAGATGGTTCTACAAAGGTTACAGGAGCAGTAGTTAAAGATAAAGTTGGAGAAGTGTGACTTCTTGAAACAAGAGTTGGTGTATCTTGGGTTTGTGATATCCAAAGGAGATCTAAAAATGGATCCATCCAAAGTTGAGGCCATCCTTAATTGGCCAACACCACAGGCTACTAGAGAGGTTCAAATTTTCCATGGCTTGGCCACATTCTATGGGAAGTTCATAAGGAACTTTAGCAACATTTGTGCACCAATTTTGGACACCATCAAAGGAGGAGGTAAAATGAGGTTTGAATGGAATAGTGCAGCAAATAAGAGTTTTGAGGAACTCAAACAAAAGGTAGCCAAGTATCCTATTCTTTTTTTACCAGATTTTAATAAAGTTTTTACAATAGAATGTGATGCTAGTGGCTTTGCAATAGGGGCTGTTCTTAGTCAAGAAGGCAGACCCATTGCATTTTTCAGAAAGAAGTTGAATGAGGCAAAGAAGAAATATTCTTCTTATGATCTAGAATTGTATGCCATGGTCTAGGCATTGAAAAAATGGAGGCACTATTTTCTGCCTAAAGAGTTTATTATGTATACTGATAACCATGCTCTTAGTTTCTTGAATGGACGGGAAAAACTCAACCATAGGCACATGAAGTGGGTTGAGAGTTTGCAGGCTTATACCTTTACAATCAAGAATAAGAAAGGAAAAGCCAATAAGGTGGTTGATGCACTTAGTAGGAGAGTGATAACAGTGCAAGAAGTACAACTCCAAAGCATGGGTGTTGATGCATTGAAGGGAATGTATGTGGAAGATGGAGATTTCAATGAAGCATATGAGGTTTGCACTAAGTTGGAAGATAGTTTTCATTCTAATTTTTCTGAATTCATTGTGCAAGATGGACTGTTGTTTAAAGGCAGCCAACTATGTATTCCTAAATGTTCCATGAGGGATAATGTGATTAGGGAGAAACATTGTGAAGGTCTTGGGGGTCATTTTGGACTCAACAAGACATTGGAGTTAGTACAAAGATTTTATTATTGGCCCAAGATGCAAACAGACATAAGGAAGTTTGTGGAAGGTTGTCTTGTGTGTCAAAGGGCAAAGGGAGTGTCAACAAATGCTGGAATTTATCAGCCTTTACCCATACCGAATAGACCTTGGGAGTGTTTGAGTATGGATTTTGTGATGGGGTTGTCAAGGACAAAGATAGGTTATGACAGTGTATTTATGGTTGTTGATAGATTCAGCAAAATGGTTCACTTTATTCCATGTAAAACCACTAATGATGCTAGTTATATTGAAGGGTTGTTCTTTAAAGAAGTAGTGTGGATTCATGGTTTACCATTGAGCATTGTATCCGACAGGGATAGCAAGTTTGTGGGTCACTTTTGGAGGACCTTATGGAAGAAGTTAGGCACTAACTTGTCTTTCAGTTCAGCCTATCATCCTCAAATAGATGGAAAAACTGAGGTGGTTAATAGATCCTTGGGAAACCTTTTGAGATGTTTGACACGGGAACATGGAGGTAGTTGGGATGCCATCATACCTCAGGCAGAGTTTGCATATAATGACTCAGTGAATCATAGCATGGGCATGAGTCCTTTTGAAGTTGTTTATGGAAGACATCCAAGAGGAGTTTTTGAACTCAGGAATGTGGATAGTTTGGAGAAGAGGAGTAGACATGCAGAAGAGTTTTTTGAAGCAATGGTGGAAGTGCATAAGAATGTGAAGAAAACATTGCAGAAAAATAGCCTTAAGGTGAAGGCTAAGGAAGATTTGAAGCGAAGGAATGTGCAGTTCCAAATTGGAGACTTGGTCATGGTGCACTTGAACAATCGGTTACCTCGGGGAAGTTATACGAAGCTGATGATGAAGAAGTTTGGGCCATGTGAGATTCTAGAAAAGTACGGAGAAAATGCCTACTAGATCGCATTGCCTCCAGATGTGGCTATTTCACCTATCTTTAATGTCTCAGATCTCATGTTGTATAAGGGTTCAACTGAAGAAGTTGGTGTAGCAGAGCCAACAATTGAACTGGATGATTAGATTTAGAAGTTGCCTTCTAAGGAGAAGCCATAGATGGAATGTATCACCAGTAGTAGAGAAGCAATGAGGACACGACACAAAGTGCACATGGAGCATTTGGTCAAGTGGAAGGGCCTTCAACATTCAGAGGCCACTTGTTTGTCAAAAATTGAGATTCTGAGGAAAGGGGGGGACCTACAGAAATTGGTCTCTAAGAGGACTTGAGACAAATTTACCCCCGGGAGTATGCTACAGGAGCAGCGATGTTGCAGACACAGGAATGCTAGGTGGCAAGATATCATCTAGTTTGCTGCAGGAACTTTGGGTTCATGAAATAATAAAATCCTTGTAATGTGAGTAAAATATTAATAAACGGTTAATGTTAAGTAAACTTTAATAAAGGCTAAAAGCCTTATGGATGTAGTGGTTACCAAATAGTTGGTAACTGTTTGACATTGGTATTTAGTTCTCTCCAATGTTGATTGGAAGGTGTGTTGTTGGGTAGAAAGCATTGAGGAATTGGAGAGTTTGTAAAATCATTTCATATTTTGGTGAATGAATGGAAAAATAATAACGTGTCTTTCCTGCAGCTTTCTCTTGGTCTTTGTTTTATTTAAATATTTTAATATAAAAATTATTTTGAAGGATTGTGTTGTTTATCTGTGTTTTTTTTTTATGAAATAAACTTTTACATTTGTCTGTGTGTGAGGGGAAGTCCCTGTAACCAAGCTTTGGGATTGTTTAAGGGTTGTTGGACACCAGTTTGCAGAACCATGTTTCCTGCTCATACATTGATCCTATGAAATGGCTAGAACATGGTGAAAGGTGAGTGGGAAATTTGTATCATATTTTCTTCATGGCTAGGGAAATGTTGTGTGTTGGAGGAATTTACGCGTGGTGAAGAGGCAGCATCTCTATGTGCTTGCCGTGAGAGAGTGAATGAACCAGAGATTGTGGGGGATGAAATTTAGAACTAAAAATTAAAGTTGGAAGTTGCAGCGAATTAGATGTTCACTGGTGTTGAAGGAATTTACTGTCACCATTTTGGACAGTAAGGCTCTGGCATTGCTAGATGGTAAATTAATTATAGACTAGGCCGGGTTGGATGCCCAAAGTCTTCTGCTGGTGTGGTTTTCAGTATGGTGAAGATAGAGTCTCTGTTTGGGGTCTGAAGGCTCTAATGTTTGGTGATTTTCATCCCCATAACATGTCCGAATGTGTATTGAGAATTAATTGTGGAATGCTGGCATTTGAAGCTCTGTCATTCATAACATGAAACTGCTGTAGATTTCTTCTACTATTCTCCATTTCCATCTCATTGTCTGGTTGTTGCTGACTTCTTGAAGGTGTCTCCTCATCAAAGAGGTACCTGCTATTTTCTAAAATTACTTGTTCACACCCGCTGCTCTCAAGTCTCACCAAGGAATAACAAAAATTATGTATCTTGCTAATTAGTGTTTTCCACAATGGGAATGCCTATTGGCACAATAACACAAATATACAAGCCCATCAGTGAACAACAGTGGCCTGTCAATTTAGGAATTGTCATGCACAGTGATGCTGATAATCTCATTTATAAAGTTTTCAAGATCTTGCAAAATATGGCACAAAATTTGCAGTACATATCTTTCACCAATATAACAAAGGAACACCATGGAAGTATTGTTGGATGGCCATCATTAATGAAAATAATATCTTTGCTCTATGAAATAGAACTACTATATGTATGTGTATTTTAGTGTTTATAGGATTTGAAGAGAAAGTGAGAGCTTAATGTGGAGTGGAGACACTCAGACTAGGATTCTGTTGGTCCATTGAGAGATTATATAACATACTTCAATAAAAACTACTTGAAAGATTATTCCAATCTTATTAGTTTTTTCATGGTTATTGGGCATTCCCTCCAACTAACTTTACAGAGTACTAGTATTGTTTGTTGGTGCTCATGGATGGAGTCTGGATGATAAGTTACAAAACATTTCCATACTAAGAAACTTGCATTTGTAAGGTTTTCATGTTTTCTCTTTGATAATACACTATGAATCTATGATATCTTGGCAACTTTTCAAGAGGCTCCCTTGCTCTAGCAAGAACTTCATTGGACATTTTCTCTCATTGATCATCTATGACTTCTGATTTAAATTAAAAATCATGATCATTTAGAAGAGCAACATACGATCTTCAAAATCTAACAAAGAAAAGAGTTGCACAATCACAATGAATCTGCCACACTTCTCCCACCTTTTCCCATCTGTTTGCATGGTTAAAACAAGCCACTGAGAAAACCAAGTTTTGTGTTGGAAAAATAAAAATTACAATGGATTGGTGTCCCATTGTTTCCCACACACAAAAATGAAAACATAGAAATGGTTTCAGGCATTTTCACTCAATTCTAAAAATTCATGCACCTGACCTAACTTGCCCATTTAAGTTCTCATAAGAAAAAAACATAGTTCCACGGAGTTCCCTAATAGGGGGACACATAGGGGAACACGGGGATGGGTTTTCAAGATGGGGACCAAGGGCCTCAATTTGGGGTGGCGAGGGGATGGAAAGGGGACAGTGGCAGAGCAGTGGTGGGGGTGGCAGCATTGATATACATATTGAGGTGAATTTAAATGTTTAAGGGATACAACATCTCTATCTCTATGAGTGCTCCATGAAAAGCAAACTATTTTTTGAAAATTAAAGGTTACAATTAGTATGTAATGGCATGTGCCATTTAGCAAGAGACCTAGTGGCATCCCCGATGGAGGTGGCAGAGGTGGTGGTTCCATAGGGGGATATTTCCACCAAGTCCTCAAGTCTCAAAAATGTCCCCCTATAGGGACGCCCATTTTCTGGGGGGTGGGCATATCCCCATGGAGCAGTGGAACAAAAGAGATCATTAACTTTCACTTTCAAAATAGGAAGAAAGTTGCAAATGGAAGAGCAATCTATCTTTTCTTACTAATATTTTCCTATAGAAAACTCAATAGTGACAAGGTGGGAATCAAATTTCTATACAAGAGTAAAGCTTGATAAGTAGGAGGTATTTTTCACAGCAATTCAAATTGTGATATTGCTATCAGGATTCAACTGTGTAGTTTTTGAGTCAAACTCATTGACACATGTTACATGAGTAGTGGTTCACAAGAACCCAACTCGTGAGAATGAATTGAACACTTAGTACCCATTGCATCTAGGTGATGCTCATAGGGTGAAGCATTGGGCCTTCTTGGGAGGTCACCCATCCCAGTATTGCTCCAAATCAAGCATGCTTAACCATGGAGTTTCCTCCAAGGATAAACCCACTTAGCTTGCTACCCCATTTGTAATTATGATTTTTGTGCAATATGTTTTTCTACAAAAAAATATTAGGCTTAAGAACAATTTATTCCAAGGTTCATCCATTGGTCTTCATCCAAAAAATGTTGAGCAAGATTTGTTGTACATAGCTTTCAACATCATATATATAAAATATCATCTAGTAGAACTAACCTAGCAGTCCCATGGATGAGGGGACCCAAAATTTATTATGCAGGTGCTTTAGAGAAAAATGCAAGAATTTTTATTTGGAAGAGAATGGTCCTACGCTACATACTGCTTTTAAGTTTTTAACTATAATTTACATATCTGCCTCTCAAGATAAAATATGGAAAAAAAAAGTTGTCTCTCATTCTCACATAATATCACAATTTGCTAAGATACTGGAAGCAGATCCAAGAAAGCTTTGACCTCGCATTTCATTAAATAAAAATAAAAAAGGTCATTTTGAAGACAATAGATTCCATTTGAAAATATCATAGAGGAATCAGCTGATCGAAATGAATCATCCAACTCTACAATTAGAAAATGCAGGGCTACACTTTTCTTCTTAAGAGGCAAGCCGCAAAACCCTTTTGGTACAATTGTTTGCAGTTAAGGTTGATGTACATTATATTGTTGTGACATTTTCACACCATTTCCCCATTGCAAATGGGGACCCCCTCTTTTCGTTTGGTAGTCTTAGGGCTTTGGTAGTAGGGTGTTAGTTTGGGCTACAAAGTATCAATTTTGTATTGAGAAGTGGTTAAGCCTCCAAGCCTCCAAAGTTGCAAATATGGATGAGTCATAAAGTTTGAGGTCACTAGGGTCTAGTTATAAGGTTGTTCAAGATCTAAGAGAAAATTTTGAAGTGTCAGGGTGTTTTGGCTAGTCAAATGGTCTTCAAAATATATTAATGCCATATTTCACTTGTTAATTTGCACTAAAATGATTAAATCTTGCAAGCAGAAACAAAAGTCCCTATGAAGATTGAATTTCTACCATGTTTGGACCAAAAGTCCCTATGGAGGTTGAATTTCCACTCCAAGGCATGGGGATCAAGGTCAAAAGGTAAAGGTCCCTATAGGGGTCATTTTGCCACTAGCCATAAATTTTCTAAAGTGGGAAGTCCCTAAGGATAGGGAATCTCCACTTTGTCCCTCTGAACATCATTTATTCACTAATTTGACACTTAAAAGAATTTTGGAGTTGAAAAGGTAAAGTCCTTATGGACATGTATTTTCCACCAGTCCCCATTTTGTTCCTATAGAGCCAAAATTTATGTTGGAAGGGTTGAGGACCCAATTGTCCTTATGGATATAGGGAATTTCCACTTGTCCCTATAGGGGTAGAATTTCCCATTTGATGAGCAAATGAACAAGTAATGCAAGTGTCCCTATGGGAATCATTTTTCCACTCCCCCTCAGGAAGACCAAGTAAGGTGAAATTTCAAAGGGACTAGTTTTTCCCTATGAAGTGTTGGGATGAAGGAACACTGAGAGGAGGGGGGGTGAATCAATGTTCTATAAATTTTTTATCTTACTATAAAATGATGATCGAATGAGGAAGAGAGGGAAGCTTTAACAAAATTGAGTCATGCAAGGAAATGGATTGAGGAATATTCAAAATACCAAGGAAGACATCAATATGTTCAATGGGATTAGCTCAAGGATCAAGTTTGAAGATGAGATGATAGGGAATCTCAAATAATGAAGGTGAAAATACAAAGGATTTAGCTACCACAAAGTCAAGATAGCCAAGAGAAGATTTCAAGCAAGGAGAAAGGAAAAGGATTGAGGTGTGCAAGCTGATAGATTCAGGATAACCAAAAGGGGATTGAAGGACTAGCTTGGGAACTTCAAGACAACAAGGAAATCCACACTCATGAAGGGAGACTTCACAACATGAGGAATGATGGTTAACAAGGAAGGATTCAAGGAGGTTAAGTTCATGGAAGATACTTCAAAGACATGAAGAATGATCAAGCCAAGATATCAAAACAAGGGAAAATTCAAGAACCATTTCGAGAATATCTCAAGGAGAAGATTTCCAAAGAGGAGATGATGGGGAAAATGTAATTGAAGCAAGGATTTCTAAATAATGAGGTGGCATCCACTCATCCTCATCCAATCAAATTATGCCAAGTGGACATGTAGAATACATCCCCAAGTGGATATGTGCTTCAAAGTAATGTGATTTTCTCATTGGCCCATAAATTGATGCTTTATTGTCATTGGATATGTATTTAATATTTGTAGAAACCCTAATTAGGGCTATGTTGGGATGATCTTGGAAATTGGTTTCAAATTAATCTAGGTCATTCATTGTATTTGGGGACCCTATTAAACCCCACTCCTCTCATTTGTGAAGGAGAGGTTTTTGGAGGACTGTCAATGTGATAATGCCAAGATTGTAATAAATCATTAAAGTGTGGTGATTTGGTGAAGATTTTGGAAGTGTTTTGTGGTTCTTTGATCTCTCAAATTAGTTTAGAATTTGTTTTAATTATTTAGTTTAGTTGTTTAGGTTGATAAAAGGAATTGTGAATGAATCTTTGTGAAACTTGCCTATTCCGTACTACTTATGGTTTGCTGATTGTAAGTCACTTTGTGTGGTCAACTGGAATCTAAATATAAGCTTAGCTTCAATTATTACTTACTCATTGATGGTGTTAATGTTATTGGTGATGATTTGAACATCCATTATCAATCTTAAAATATTGCACTAGCTTGGTGGAAGTTGATGACAAATTCAAGCCTAGTGGAGTCATAAAGACATTCATTATCTCTTTCATTCTAGGATTAGAATAGGTTCTCTAAACCCATAATTCATTTGCAATTTATTTCAAACCTTGTTAGTTTAGGATCAAGTACTTCATTGACATATCATTCGCAAATAAAGTTGATGAGTCTAGAGTGAATTAGCATAATTCCCCTTGAATAACCAACATACGTCAAGCCAAATGAGCTCATATCCACATTAAAGTTGCAAGTATGCAGTTGGAACCCTGGAGTCGCCTCTATGATCTTCTCTAAAATCTTAGCATATGTGGTGTCTTTGTTCAAGAATCAAGAGAGGATAGAGTGTCCTTTGGCACTTTATTCTATGTTAGTGTGGTCATAAAAAACCCATCAACATGTACCATTGTTCTTTGCAAGAAAGCCTCAACAACACTGCTAGTTTTTTCCAATAATTTCCATGATATACTCTGCTTTTGGACGAGAAAAAAAGCATTCATTTCTGAAAAAATAAAATAGTAAATAAATATATGTAGGCCCAAAAATAGAAAACGCAGATTTGCCAAATCAAAATTTATATGTGAAGGGCAGAAAACACAAACAACAATATTAATTTATCCTTCATCAAGCCAAAAAGAAACCCAAAAATGGGAACTGCCAGAGTCAGAAGTTACACCCCACAAACCACAAACTACTACAAAGTAGAAAAATGGATAGGTAGTGGGAACAAAATCCACCCAATCATAGAAACCAGAACCCATATATCATCACCTAATCTTTAACACCAAAAAATCCAAAATAAGAAGTCACAGAAAAAAAAAAAATCCTACAATAGGAAATGCCAGAGTTGGCAGTTACACCCCACAACCCACTAACTGCTACAAAGTAGAAAAATGGACGGGTAGTGGGAATCTACAATTAAACAGTCATTACATCAAGTCAGAACCACCTAGTTTAGAAGAACTGTATTGCATTGCCACCAATATGAGGGTACAAATATTTAAGTGAGATTGTTATCAAGATATTCTCTAGGGATTCAGTCAATGAGAGGTGTTCAACATTGATCACAATAATTCAATAGGACTGGTAAAGCTATACAAATTCCCTATTATTGAATAAAAAAATAATCTCTATTGTAATCACTAATAGACTTGAAAATTTTCCCCTTGTTCTAATCATAATTCAAAATCACTATTGTCATACTAAGTTGGGCAGTCACTTTGAACCAAATTTCTCATCACACCATGGAATATTTTTTATGATCATGTTTGTATCCCCAAATTTCAACATTCTCTTCAACCCCATTACAATAAACTAAAATTTCAACATCTACCATCTGAGGCTCACCAATAAATGTGTTATTTGAATCTCATTGCAACTCTGCATCCAGTTTTGGTTGTACTTCACCCTTCAAATAATTTGTCTCTTTTTCTCCCAAATTTTCCTTCAACTACCTTCTTGGTTTATCTATAATTTCACTTTTCTCTTCAATCTTGAATTTAGTTTGAGCTAAAAAAGACAAAGCCACCACTTTAAATGCTCCTTCCTCTTTCCATGGTTTTAAAGAGTGTTTTTCTTCCTTAATATGAACCTCATAGGTATTCTCTAAACCTTGATAACTTACATTCCTATCATATTGCCAAAGCTTACCTAACAACAAATGGCATGCATACATTGGCACCACATCACAAAGCACTTCATCCACATATGGCCCAATTTTGAAGGCAACAAAGCGAGATTTATCTAAAATCATGCTATGATTCTTTTTAACCAAGAAATTTTGCAGGGGTTAGCTTTTGGAATGCAAGCACACTGTAATTAATCAACCATTTCTATACTTACCAGATTGTCAATAAATCCACCATCTATGATCACCTTACACACATTGTCAATACATTTGCATTTTGCTCGAAAGACACTCTTCCTCCTCCAATCAACTTCGGTAGTTTCTTTGTCCCCAGATATTAAGGTTCTTCTCAACATTAAGCTCTATCTTGACTCAACTTCAACTTCTTCTAGCCAAGTTTTTTCTTTTTCTTGAGCTAACATCACCCTTGGTTTTGAGGGAAAACTATGACATTATGTGTTTCATTACAATTAAAATCCTTCAAGGGCTTCCACCCTCCAGAAGGTGATTGTCCTCATCCTCTATCTCCAAATAATCTCCTTAATCTGAACTGGACCTTCACATTCTTGCCTTCTTTTGCCTCTTCACTCATGGTAGGTTCTAGAGAAACCTCTTCCCCTTTATTTTAGTTGTTATCACCCCTTTACTGACTATTTTACATTTTTTATTTAGTTTCTCCCTTGCCTTTAAGGCATATTTGTAAGCTATATCTAAATAGGAACTTTCACTGATGCAAGCTTCATCTTGAAGTTAAAACTTTAGTCCATTCACATACCTAACTGTTGCTTGTTCTTTACTCTCTTGTATATCTGTCCAAATTTGAATCCCCATTAAATATTCAATATAAGCCTACAATGATTGATCTATTTGTTTAACTTTAAATTATGAAAATCTTTAAATATTTTTTTTTGGGATATGAGGGAAATAACCAAGCTCTTAGATGTTTTAATATCTTAGGCCAAAATTTGATTCTTTCTTTTCCTTACCTTGCCCTGGAACTCTATGCATTTTCCCACCATAAGGCTACATACGACTTCAACTTGGAGTCAAAAATTTTTACTCATTTTGGATCATCTCATTGTAATGTCCCCTTCTCCGTGATAGGCCATTATGGTGCCTGACTATTCTATCTCCCCATCTGGATAGAATAATGGCTTCTTTCAGAGGATGTCAGCTAGTCATAGGCTTCAATGGATGAATATTTATTATTTGGGACCCCTTTTCTTTAGTTAAGTCACTTTATTTTATTAAGTGAAATTATAAAAGTCACTTTATGACTTAAGTCATTTTATTTTAAAAAGTAACTTAAGTGACTTAAATCTTTTCTCTTTATCCCACGTTGTTTATTTTGTTGTGCTTTCCCTCAAATTGAGGTTATAAAATCATAAAGTGCTCCTTGGGAAAGACACCAATAATATTACATTTGTGAGTAGTTTTTCTTAAGGACATAGCCCATTGAGGAAATCAAGAAGTTGGATGTAGCCCCAGCATCTCGCTAATGGTGAGATCAAACATATTTTACATTAGATATTAATTGAGTTGCGAATTCTCACCATTGATAGTCATGCAGTTTTTCACGCACTGAGATGTTGAAGTGGACTGATAGTCATCAAACCACAAGGAATGAAGTAGACATTCCATGGTATACCATGTGGAAATCATATATTTGTGATACTCCCAGTGTTGTTGAAATTATATAGACTAGAGGCATTTTCCATCAAACTAGTAGCACAGGAAGTGATTGGTTTCTAAGCAGTGACTAGTGTTTGCAGTAACGGGTCTCAGTGTGGTTGTGGAATGAGACTTCTTGCTGGGTGTCAAAGCTAACATAATATAGAGGCTTACTGTGGTGTTTATCCTATGCTCTATCATACATATTGACAGGCCTTAGTGCTGGGAGGTGGTCACATCAAACTTCTGGTCATGTTGTAGTTCATGACTGTTGGTTATTCTATGTCTCCCATCATTGAATACAAGTCAGGTGGTGTTAGAGGTGTAACTCGGGTGTGTTCTTGGTAACCCGCAACTGCATTAAGGGTGAACATTAACAAAGTCTGCATGTTGGGATTCATCATGTGACATTCAAGAAAAGCACGACACATAGAGTTGGGGAAGGCAGCAGTGTCGAACGCGGGCATTGACAGCCATTGGCATTTTTTTCAATCTTCTATGCACTCCATCATCCATGGGCAAACAAGGAGTTGTTCTAGGTATGTTCTTGATTAATAATCAAGGAACTTGGTGTTGGTAGTGTAACTTGATGTATTGAAGTTGATGGGTTAAATCATATGATGTAATCTATACAGCATTAGAGGCCTAGTTTGTTTTGTATTAATGTGTATCCCCATGCATTGAGGACATTGAATAAGAAAGTTGCATAGACATTTTGTGAAACTTAGAAAGAGTTTTAATTTTCTAGAAGTCAGTCTTCCTTGCAGTCAATACTAGAATAGAATCATTGGTAGCATTGCAGGTGAATGATTAATTTTTTGAAATTGTTATAACAATCAATGTGTGTGGCACAAATTCTAAGAGGGTTTGTTCAAAATTTGGGAAAAACCTAATTGAGATCATTACAGTGGTATCAGAGCTTTTGTTCTTGTCATCCTAGTGGGTTAATTTCCAAATTTTTTAGTTGGTTCAGCAGTAGCAATGTTGAGCAGGTATGCATAGCAGGCATAGATCATACGGCTTTAGACATAATAGAGCTTAACAGGAATAGACAGAATCTTTAGTACATGTTAACATAGAGAGTATTCATACAGAGGTGGGTGAGAAGATTTTTTTTGAACAGGTTATTTTGGATACATATAATGCTGAGGAGACAAATAGAGAGGCCATGGAAACATAAAGGGCCATACGAGAAAGACAGGATCATATTGCTGATGTATTATAGTAGCTTTCAGATGTTATCCATCAATTGATAGTAGCATCCAAGAGACCCCAAAACCATCACAATGGTGGAGTCAGTGTAGCGAGATCACCTAGGGAAGCTAGGGCCCCCACTCATACTTCTGATAGGCCCCTTATGCCTAACTTTGTAGAGAATAATGCAAGGGAAGAGGTAGTACTGCCTAAGGAAGAAGGCATTCTTCCATAGAATGTGATGAGCATGCATGATGAGTGGGATATGTTACCAGATAGTGTCAAAGCTGATTTGACCTTTCCCCAATACATGGTTCAGAAGAAAGAATTCGGTAGGACTCAACAAGATGGGTCTCAGTAGGATAGGAGACCCAGGGGTCAGAACATGGATTTAAAACAATAAATGAATAAATTAACTCTTCCTACATTTGATGGCAGTGGTAAGACATCCGCGAGAGCTTGGATTCACAAGCTAGACACACTACAACATTTGGGGTCAAATTTTGACCCCAATTTGTGATGGCACTACCATTTGTGTGTGATTTTTGTGTCTTTTTTCCAAGTGCCCCTGATGCTATCATAATAGCGATGGTGCTATTGGAATTGCAACACCTACGTGATTATAAACAAAAAAAAAATAAAGGTTCATTTCTAATTTAGCATGATAGCATACCATTGTGTGCGAAGAGGGCCTAACTGTGGAAGATTGGAATCTTGGTATATGGTAGCCACGACTTGATCAGGTAGGCATTCAAGCTTTGTATTCTCATTAACTCAACTTTATTTTGATGGCATTTGTTTATTTAATGGCACAATATGAATGTTAATACTGGCATTTTTGGCATTGTTAATACTGGAAATGTCTTGATGGATCGCGGGCTACAAGCTCGGGCATCATACATTGTTTATGAGCTCACTGTTTAATACTGGCATTGTTTACATCTTTTCATTTCGAACGCTTGATGATCTACGAGCTTTGAGAGCTAGGGCATCATTTCTATTACCTTCAAGGCATTGTGTGAAGTGTTTGATCTCTCTTTATTTGTTTTTTTGTTGATATTCACTATGTGGTGTGCTAGCTAAATGTGGGCCTCTGATTTAGCAGTACACTTCAACATGGTCATTGTACTTTAGCTTCATACAGGAATGAATATGGATTCATTCATCCTGTATGTCTGAAAGAGTCAACATGTTGCCTTCTAGTAGGTAGGAGTATGAGCTTGATCTCAGATCATTACAAGCTTAGTGACTAAACACTAACCTAAACGAAGGATTTTAAAAGCTATATGTTGAGAGTAAACTATTGTTTAATCTAAATGTAAATGCAAATGCAAATATAGATTTCTATGAATCCAAGCTAGTTAGGATTCATTTTTAGAGCACCAAATTGAAATTATGAGAAATTCAGTTTTAAACCCAAAATAAAGTGTGCTCTAAATTAGATTGATTTGCTTGAAAGTAATAAACAACAAATATTAAATAAAAGCTAAAACATGCAAGAAAGCTAAGATAAAATGTAGTATAATAACTTTAGATAAAAGATTAGGATCCGTTGTGAGGGAAAAGAGTTTCTCTTTTATAGAAATCTCTCTCGAATCGACGGTCAAGATCAAACAAAAAGAGTGGCTCAGATTCGATTGAAGAAGCACAATCCATGTGCAAGTAATTTGATTGGTCGAGAGAGTCAGTTGACTGAACTAACTGATCAGTTATTTGGAAACTTCCAAAATCAGTTAACAGTTAACTGAAATGTTTCCAAAATGATAATCAGTGGAGAATCAGTTAACTGAGTGGAACTGGATTGTTTCCATTTTGATAATCAGTGGAGAATCAGTTAACTGAGTGAAACTGGATTGTTTCCATTTTGATAATCAGTCAACTGAATTTGATGATGTCATATGCATTTTTAATAAATTAATTGATTTTGAATGCACATTTATGTTTTACAATTAATTTAATTCCTTTTTGATTTAATTGATAATTTTGTAATTTTTATTTAATTAATATGTCATAATATCAACTAAATAATAGTATAGAGTTTATTTGCCAATGCAATGTGATTTTAGGAATTAATTAATTAATCAAGTACGATGATTGATTAGGACCTAGGGTTTAGGTCAGATCAGTTCAAATTTGATAAATTGCCTATTTGATTTAGGACTTAGAATAATCAAGATTAGGGTTTCTTGATTAATTGTTGAGATTGGGGTCTAGGGTTTATGTGACCATTTTTTGGTTATTACATTTGCCCCTCTTTAAATTGATGTGTGATCAGCGCATTGATTCAAAGAACTATTACTGATGAGATCAAGAATAGTTTGATTTGAAGTGATGAAACCATTCTTTTGAAGAAGAAGACCGACTTCAAGCTTGATTGGACGAAGATCAACAAAAGATATAAAATGGAATGCTCAGTTTGATTTGAAGCAATGAAACTAAACATTTGTTAGGAACTCTTAAACCTTTTTGATTGGTTTGAACGAATAACCAGTTTGATTTAAAGCGATGAAAATGATTACCATTAAGAGATTTGATTAGAAAGAAAATTGACTTGAATTGAAGTGATGAAGCCAATTTGATCAATGTATATGGTTTCAATGATGAATAGCCTATATAAGACTGATCTTGTCTATTTTGAGTGTATTCACCACTGTATAAGACCATTGATTAGGTTGCCTTTGATTTCAGATAATCTCAACTTGATTTGATACGATGAAGCTGAGATGCCCCAAGCGATGGGGTTTTGATTGAGGATGTAATCACTGGAATGTTGATGTCTTGGTCCTGCCCCCTCGGGAGTGAAATCAAAATATGGCTAGGTGCCCCAATGATGAGAAGAAATTCGATTGAGTAGACAATTTAGGAACAAACTGATCAGATTAGAAAGAGGTCCCACATGGTTAGGATAGAATTTGTACTTGATGAGAGGTCATGTTTGACTGAGATTGAACAAAAGTAAGATACATGGATTGATGACAAGAAAAGCAGGAGAGATTTCTATTGGTTGTGTGAGTAGTCAGTTGTAGATTTTGATTTCGATCCTGAAAATAGAATCAGGATATTTGACTGAGCAAGGGGGTTATGTTCACATACAAATGACCACTTGATGATGAGAAGATTGATCGATTAGAATCTCAGATCCTTCACATTGGATAGAGATAAAGTTATTATTCTAATTTCAACACTATGCAGATGCAAGACTTAACATGAATGCAACCTAAGGTGTATTCATTGAGCTTTAGCTTTGAAATTTTTCATCATTGAGAATTATTGGAACATCAGAGTCTATACAATCCTTACTGGTGCCACTGTGACCATAAGAATATGAATATGACTTTCATCGGATAAGATATGGGAAACTATCATAAGCATCGAGGCACAACAATTGAGATGACCTGAAAATTGTTTCTAGTTGATGTTGCAAGATTACACCAGTATCAAGGCATTCAAAGCCAATATAACCATGAGTGCGATCTTGCGTAAACAAATAGAGCAATAACAAACAAGGACATAGTACCGACCTCACCTTGGCATACAAATAAATAGGATCGAGGGATGTGAGGCTTTTCTTCCTTAATGCAGGAGTTCTTACCACATACACCCTGATTATTGGACGTTGCCAGATCATCAGGACCACACTAACAAGTAGTAGACAAAGAAAAGATTAGCGAAATCAATGAGAAAAAACAACATACAAATAGAAGTTCAGCATGCTTCCCACCAGTTTAAAAGTTTTCGGATGTGTATATGTATGAGGTGTTGAGAAACATTGTTGTGCTTGTGCGTGCCTTGTAGTTGATTGCTATCGATCTGTTTTTTATGTTTGCGATATCCAATGTGTGTTAAGAAACATAGATGCATCCAAAGATAGTGTTAAGAAACACTATTGATTGTGGTGTTGAGAAACACCTATTTGTGTCAGTAGCGAGTTATCCTTAAGAAATGACAAGATTACTGACTCTGGTGTAATCCAAAGATGTTATCAAATTTGGGGACCCATGCCCCTAGTATCAAATGACGATGACTGAATTGACTCATACTACGAGGATAAATCTGATTTGATTGCACACAAGTTATGACTTTGGATCGGTTTCAAGCCAGGAGGGTTCTCAGAAGAACTAGAGTGTCACGAAAGTGATTGCAAGATATGGAAAAACCAAATTAAAAGATTGCCAAGATTGAGCATTGATAGATGGAGCGCTGAGTACAAGAGGTGCCTGTTTACTAGGTTTTCACCTACTTGACAGAAATGATATTTAGAAAAAATTGACTTGATTTGAACCGATGAAGCCAATTTGATCAATGTGCCTAGTTTCAGAAATGAATGACTCGTATAAG
This sequence comes from Thuja plicata, assembly GCA_018584345.1. Taxonomy (NCBI): domain Eukaryota; kingdom Viridiplantae; phylum Streptophyta; class Pinopsida; order Cupressales; family Cupressaceae; genus Thuja; species Thuja plicata. The sequence continues at coordinate 2,059,619 of MU226632.1, forward strand.
ACCGATCTGTCCGGGTTTGAGTGCATCCATCACTGTATAAGACAATTGATTGGGTTGATTTTGATTAATGATAATCTCAACTTGATGTCATACGATGAAGCTGAGATGCCCCAAGCAATGGGGTCTTTCTTGATTGATGATCTGATCATTGAAAACCTGGTAAGCATGCCTATGTTGCCATCCTTTTTCCCAATTTCATTTTTTTTTTGTATTTTTGATGTTTTTGATTTTTTTGATTGATACATCAAGGTGCCTATTGCTAGGTTTTCACCAAGATGATCATTTTTTCAGGACATTTTTCACTTTTTAGATTTTTTTTAGGATCATTTTTCACTATTTTAATTTTTTCAGAGATTAACCAATCTCAAGCAAGATCACATTGGTTTGCCCCCAATGTCTAGTGTATACACTAAAAAATGGCTTCATTAATTAATCAATTAATTAAATATTTATTATTTAATTAATGTTGACTTGATGAATTGATTAAATATTTATTATTTAATTAATGTTTATTTCTTCTATTTGTTTAATAAATAATTATATTTATTAAATGAAATCACTATAGTCTATAGTTTATTCTTCTTATCCTAGGTCTTCATAATTAGTTCTATTAAAAGTGATTTAATTAAATACACAATCACTAAATATGACTAAGTCCCTTAGTCCACCTCATAAACCTAGTCACCTTACACATTACCTTGGCTAAAATAAATAATTATTATTAATTAATAATTAATCATTATCCTCACCCACACATGTCCTATTATTAAGGGCTATGTGGCCTTATAAGACTTGGTCTCATGACCACATGTCTTCTCCTAC
>MU226632.1:2084470-2104087 GCA_018584345.1 Thuja plicata
ATCTTTCAGTTCCTTTCCTTGTATAGTATATACAAGTTATTTGGCATATATATAGTATATACATGTAATCTTTAGATGCAGAAATTTCTTTTCCTTTACATGTATCTTTTCATGAAATGAACACAAAATAAACAAGATCATCTAATAATGCAAACTAGGGTATTGTATTCACTCATCTAGTAATTAGGTTACCAATGTACAATGAGGTAACTATTTGTATATATATCAAACCATGAAGATGATGCTTAGGAGGTAGTAGAGCTAGAGGAATATGTGAAAGATCTAAATGCTTTGAAAAATAAAAAACTCCTAAGGCTTTCAAATACCTAGGAGCCTCTAATAAATTAAAATGGAAGAAGATAGGTCCATGTATGATCTTAAGAAATTTTTTATCTAATGCTTATGAAGTTAAATTTCTAGGGGGCATTAATATCTCACTTGTATTCAATGTCAGTGATTTGTATAAATATTATGAAGGAGAGATTAGTATCTCACTTGTCTTCAGTGTCAGTGATTTTCTATAAATATTCAAATTTGGAATCATTGTTGAAATTATTCCTCATGTAGTGTATATTTCTTCATGTTTAATAGGTTGTAACTCAAATTTCTAAATGTTATTCAACTCAAATAATTGTTAAAAATCTATTTGTGAGTTACTATGCTTCTTGGTGCATGTTTGGACATATCTATAGACACGACAACTCTTGGGTGCATGTGTATGCATATATGTATGTGTATTTATGTTTATATATGTATATGTATATTTATAAACATGTGTGAATCTATACATATACCTATATATTTACATGTACATACATATATATGCATGTGTGTATGTATATATGTATATATATGTGTATATATATGTGTGTGTAAGTGTGTGTGTGTGTGTCTGAATATTTATGTATGTATATGTGTGTGTCTATATATACACACCCACACATACATACATACATGTTGGTAAATAGATTGTTCTTCTATGCTTTAACTCTAGAATACACAAATATTAAGAACAATTGAATACAACAGTTGGGAAATTGTAGCTAAACAACTAATTTCCCTCTGAATTTGAAGGTACAGCTCCCTTAAGTAAAAATATTCAATTGATATTGATTCTTCCTATTCTAATAGGGGTATGTTCTTGACCCAAGAACAGAAGAGGTAAACCAAGCTAAACCTAGACAGAAAATAGCTCAGGCAGGATAAAACCGATCCTAACTTTAGCCAATTTCAAGACTTCATCAATCATATGAATCCTTAAAACTGGTAATGCAATAACACATAATGCAAATGAAAATAAAAGTCTTAGAGATTTAATAATAAAAAGATAATGAATCAATCTATTTCACATGGACATCTCCCAGATTCAGAAAAACACCAAATTTCCCCTTAATTAACTGTATCAAATCATAATACAGAATTCTGGTTCAACCAAAAACTATAAATCTAATTCCAAAGAAACATTCAAATATAATAGATAGATAAATGCAATGCAGTGGAACAGTTAAACAAATGGCATTCATACATACAAATTTGACTCAGCAAAATGCTATCTTTCACACTAAAATTTAGCTGACCTTTGTATTAACTTTTAGTATAGTACATATAGAGTTTGAGTCTTGACCATTACAAAAAGAGTAACCAAAATAGTTCAAATTCTTCTAAGAAAAAATGATAAATAAAGGTTTATCCGTTACAATATCATCAAAATTTGGCACAAAGGGGGAATCTATCTAAGCTTTAGGTTCATTCCCTTTGCCTAATTTAGCCCTATAGGCAGTGACAGTTATAATAACTCGGATGAGCTCTTTGTGCTTATTGACATGGACATTGGTATATTGGATGAGCCACCTGGAATCTTCCTTGGCTAGGCTCTTGATTGCATCCACCTGATCTTTTAACTCTTCCCTGGCCTTAAAGAAACATCTGCTCAACTGTTGAATTTTTGGCACCTTGTCCAAATGAGAGGCAGACAGTTCTATCAGCTTATGCACGTAGTCAGAGAATGATTTTTGCATGAGTGCCACCCTGACCACATGAAGTGTCACTATGCATTCTTGACACTTTTCTTTCTCAGATGCGAGAGTTTGCAAATTATTCTCAATATTGTTCCTTTCTGTTTCTAGTCTTAAGAGAGCATTACCCAGCTGCTCAACAACTACCAATCCTTCAGATTTGAGTCTCTTGATCCATCCATTGCCGATCTACATGAAGTGCCTCTCCTCTTTCAATTTGTCTATTATGGCTTGATTCTTCGTGACACTGGGATCAAAAGTGGTCTAAGTACTGGGAATACTAGCAACTGGAGTGACCAACTGTCGGATGAAATTAGTCAGTTCACTGACTTTGGCCATGTCAAATAAGTGTAGCTCAAAATTTGAATGGGTTAAATCTTCAAACTTTCCCTCCTTCGTGGGTTTCGCTACCTCCATAGTGAAGTGCCCAGTTTCTAGATCCCAGCCCAATGTGGATAGCATCTTTACTTTCTTAGCTTTTGCAGTAGCGGTGCTAGATTGCAAGGCTCAAGCTAAAGTATATTTGATGGGAGCTCCTTCTTCTACCCTCTTTCTTTTGCATTCTAGAGTGTTCTCTATCCATGACTCAGCACTGGTGACCTTGGTGGTAGAGACCAACTCCTCTATAAATAGTTTCCTAATAACTGGAGGAGTAAACTTTGGTCTTGAATCAAATGAATTTATGGAGGTAGGGGAAGAGGACACCAATTTGGTGACTGAAGAAACTTTCTTCTGTTTCTCAGCCTCTTCATCTAATTTTTTGGCTGAGGTATTGGAGGTATCCTCACCCACTTCTACTATAATGGGGGACCCTCACCTTGGAGTATCTTGGTTCAAAGTTCCGACTTGTACATATCTATAGCAGTAGCTTTATCCGATTGCTCAAGTCCTGCTTCTTTAGTGGGCTCTTCTGTAGACTTGGCCAGGTCTATAGAAACTACTTCTTCTGTCAACCTGATGTCTAGAAGTGGGCCTTCTCCACATGTCTTCTTCGATTGGATCTCTTTCTCAAGAGGTTCATCATCTCCACTGGCTGGCTGAGATGAATCTTTGGCCATAGTTGGGAGTATTACTGAAGAATTTGCTTCAATGCTGGAAGTATCTTTTGTTGAGATCCTTTGAGTAGGAGTCTTCCTTTCTCATCTCTTCTTTCTTCCTACAGTCCATTCGACCCACTGCTATGTTCTTTTGTAGATCCCACCCATAAAAGTCTACAAATCATTGATAGCTTTCTCCAACATGGGCTCAGAGCTTATGGGGAGGGGTTCAATCTTCTCCAAATATGTATCATCATACATGTGGTTGCCATCATCTTCTAGTCCCTCAACTGCAATGTTAACCTTGAACTTTTTGATTTGTTCAATAGTTAACCTAGCATAAAATCTTTCTCTTCTCTCCAAGTCATCTTTGCCATTGATCTAGTAGTCCTCGATATCGTCAACATGATGGATAGCATGACTCATTTGTTGATGGTCATGGGCATAATTTACAGGTTCATAGAGTGGCCTCAAAACATCATATGTCTCCAACTGGAATCTTTTGGAGAAAGTCTTTAGAACATTCTTTACTTCAGACTGGGACGCACAACTGTAAAATCCAATAGCCATCGAGAACTCATATCCTTTCTTCTTAGTGTCAGTGTAGATCAGTCTCACTTGGAGTGCATGCCTCATCATCTTGATCAGCACGATCATATCATCGGGATATCTGGGCAGCTTCAAAGAGAAGTCATTAAAACCTGCAAGACGAATATATGAGAAGTCTGCAAACTGAATGAAAAATCACCCAAACTGGCTGATAACAGCCATGGCTTCAAGATAAAATCTCCTTTCTAGAAAACCCTGTAGCTCCCTGCACAATCTCATTGTAAATGTATCATTAACTCTGAGATAGTCAGCATAACTGTTGTGTAACTATAAACAGGGGAAGAATTCATAACTCTTAACATCCTCTGGAAATTCCTCTAGTCTAGGAAGCCCTGGCCAAATTTGAATTGTGGCCAATATATACATTAAAACTGAAGACATGTAGAATTCATTTTGATTCTTAGCTCTATTTAAGGCATTGGCTAGATTTTCACTTACCATAAATGCCCAATCAATAAAATGGTGTTGAGAATAGATCACCTCTACCAAGAAGAAATGATGATCCACAAAATTGAGCACCTCACTCTCACCTTTGATCCTATGAAGTAGCATCAGGATGTCTATTATTTCCAACTTTAGGTTAGTGCCATATAGTTTTTTTGGCAGCTTCCCTTTGGCGCTTCTAGGCTCTTGAAACCATGCCTTCATTATTTCCTTTATCCATACTGACTTCTTTGATATATATCTAGTCACTGCCCGTCTGTATGTCATTTTTGAATAATCAGCTTTCTCTGGGATGCAAAGTGAGTTCTGAACCGATTCTCTATCAATAGAGAGTAGCACCGTGTCATTGGGCAAGAGGATTTTCTTAGTGTTTGGGTTGTATCGATCTATGCATTCTTGAATCAATTCAGGGGCTTGAATGGCTACAAGAAAACCAGTGGCATCAACTAATCCACTCTCCTTCAGCTTCTCAGTGATGGGATGCATCTGGTCTGCCTTTAGCCTATTTTGAAAGTTTAGCATATCAAAGAACTTCAGAGATTTATATGAGATATTGTGCCAACCAAATGTGATTCCATTAATCCCGTCGAAACCCATAAATCTGGTAGCCATCTTTGAAACTTAGAATTTGAGATTAAGGAATTTGGGGATATGTTTTTGGGATGTAAAAATCATGAAAAAATTATTGCTAAGGCTTTCAAATCAAAAAATTCATAAAAAAAATGGTAGCCTCTATTTGCAACAGTTCTCTGATTTTATAACTTTTGAATTCCTACCATTTAACGGCCGACTTCTCGTGCCACATGAATGAAAAGACTTAAGCATTAATGAAAAATCCCATTATGATCCCAAACAGATTTATTTGAATTAATGACTTTACTTTTATGGGCCGTTAAGAAACATCCTTTCACTTTAGTAACTGGAACAGTAATTTTCTGGAGGCAGCGGAAAATCACTTTTCCACTGCCCTTTTGGGCAGAGAAATACTTTTGAGGTGCTCCCGACTCAAAAATCTGCTGAAGGAGAGTTTTATCATATCAAGATGCTAAACTCATATGCTTGATTGTGTCAACATTCTTTATGCCTCAAATCACCTATGAGATGGATCCCTTTCCCAAGTGTTTCCATTTTAATGATCTAGCAGAAAGCATACTTCGTAGGTCAAAACCCGTTTGTTGGAGCAATGGAGAAGCCATTTTCTACTTTTCCGCCATTAATATTGCACCTTGAATTCTTCCCCATTCAATTGATCCCCTTCGCTTAAAATTGATTTAATCTGAATGCCCAAGATTCCTTATTCCCAAACTTCTCATTTTCAAATTTCACTGACTCTTGAAACTTTTAATCCTGTTAATTGCGGAAAACACCCTTTGTAGGTGATTTTCTACCACAGAGAAGCTCAAAACCTATTTTTTTCCAAGGCTTTAGAATGAAGTGTTAAGGCTAGATACTTCAACTGCACATAATGCCAATGTTAGAATCCTTCAAAACATAACCTTTATCAGATTTGGGAACCTAACCTACTCAAAGAAATATGATTTTAGACCCAAATTCCCATCGGCTCACAAAGGGGAGGTCAATTTGGGAAAATCCGATGAAGGTCTCCTAGCATAATGGGATAGATAGACTTAGACTCAGGACTCATATATATGAAGTTTTTAGATTACTACTACACACTGAACATCCACTTTTTCTCAAAGGTATGCAGACCAAAAGTGGGGCAACAGTTGGTTCTGTCTGGGGACTTGGACATTAAAATTTCCAAGAAAGGAACTCAAATCTCTGGTTTCGCAAAGCTCAACATAAGGTGGCTCACAACAAAACTACAAAAAAACACGGGAAGGAAAGTAGAAAGGAAACCTAACTAAGGAAAAAAAAAATAGGAACTAAATGTAACTATAGTACAATATAGGGGTTACCTATTTTAAATCCAGATCTGATACAGCTTCAATTCCTGACCATTATATGTCAGGGGTAATGCTTCACCATCCGAATAAGTTAGCTTAAAAGAATTCCTCTCGAATGCTTGATGGATCTTAAATGGTCCTTTCCACAATGTTTCAAATTTCCCATGCATACCTTTGGGTGCTCTGCGCTTGTCCCACCGCAATATCATATCGCCTTCCATAAAATTTTGAGGTCTACTTCTTTTCTCAAACAATGTCTTCACATGCATTTGATGTCATGTGATGTGATCACTCATCTCCTCCCTTTCTTCTTCAAGCTTATTCAATTAAATGATCCTCTTTTCTAAGCCATCTCTATATATATCATCTTCTACTACTATCCTTAATTTGCAAGTAGCTAGCTCTAGAGGTAGTGGGAGATTAGCTTTGATTCCATAGACCAATTCAAAGGGGGAAACATTGATAGCTCTCTTGGGGGTTCACCCTATCGACCCATAGTGCTTCATGAAGCTTTTTGTGCTATGTCCTTTGGTTATCCGCTACAAGTTTCTTTACTATATTCACCAAATTCTTATTACTGGACTCAGCCTGGCCATTTCCTTGTGGGAAATAATCTGATGAGTGGCTAATTGAAATACCATACTCAAAATAGAATTCAGTAATCTCCAGAGAGGAGAAATATGCAACATTATCCATTACTAACTTAGTAGTTACGCTAAACCTCACCAGGATTTTTTCTTTAATGAACTCACATACCACTTCCGAGGTAGTCCTTTTGGTTGCTTTCGCCTCCACCCATTTCATGAAGTAGTATGTCGCGGTGATTATATAAGAATGGCCTACACTAGATGTTGGATTAATAGGGCCGATGAAGTCACTACCCCACTGCTGGAAAGGATTTTCAATTACCACTATTTTAAGAGAAAGCGTTGCTAGTTGTGGTCTTCCAGAAAACATTATGCATTTCTCGCATCTTGCAACCCATTGATACGCATCTCTGAACATCCCCGGCCAGTAATAGCATTGTCTCAATATCTTGAATACAGTGACTGAGGAGGAAAATTTACCTCTACAAGCTTCTTCGTGGAATACCTTTAGCATTTTCTCTTGTTTTTTCTTATCCACACAGCGAAGGAAAGTCCCATCTATGGATCTCTTGTATAGCCAGTCATCCCAAATAACGTACTTAGCAGCTTTCAAATTTAAATCTCTCCTTTGTTTCAGAGTTAATCCTTCAGGGCATTCACCATATGTCAGGAAATACACAATATTTTCAAACCAAGGGTCTTGCATACTTACTGTCAAAACCAATTGTGTTGCTTCAGGATTTTCGTCCGCTCGATTTTTTGCCATCGCCTTGCATAGTACATTCCCTCTCACCAACTTGGTAGGCTTGATTTCTATGTCGTACTCTTGATTCTTAGCCACCCATACTCCTTTGTTGTTACACCCTATATCTTGTTGAGTCAGTATACTTTTTACTACAATATCAGGCACATATACAAGGGAGTGAGAGAGCAAAATTTAGAATCTGAAATTCTTTAAAGCTTTTACTACTGCGAAGGTGTGATTTTCAATCTGAGAGTAGTTCAACTCATGATTTTTCAAAGTTGTGCTCATGAAAGAAATGGGAGCTTGAATTCCTTCCTCATTTTCCTGCATGACAATGGCTGACAAAGTATGTTTAGAGGAATAACAATAGATTATGAAATCTTTCTTGTAATTTAGGTGACATAACATAGGGGCATTGGCTATGGCGTTCTTAATTCTTTTGAAAGATTTCTTTCCAGGATCGTTCCATTTGAAACTTACATTTCCTTTCATCATGTCCACTATGCATTTGGTAATTTTAGAAAAATTTGGGATAAATCTTTTGAGGAAGTTTACCTGTCTGAAAAATGATTTTACTTCGGTTTTGTTCACAGGTAAGCTCAGTTGTTGGGTTGCTCTTACCCTTTTTGGGTCAATTCTTATGCCTTCTTGGGAAACACTGTGACCCGATAACTTCCCTTCAGTCACGCAGAAGATTAACTTCTTGGGATTTAATAAAATTCCATCTTCTCTACACCTTTTTAATACTCTCCTTAAATCATTTATATGGTATTCTCTTTTTCTGAAAAAGATAGTGAGATCATCTAGGTACATACCAATGATTTTGTTTTTTATGTCAATGAAAGAAATATCCATAACTCTTTGAAAGGTAGCTCTAGCATTGAGTAACCCAAATGGAATTATGTGATACATGAAAGTGCCCCATGGGGTAGTGAAGGCCATTTTGTGTTGGTCTACTTTCTCCACTTCTATCTGATTATACCCCGAGAAGCCATCTAACATAGACATCATCTCCGCTCCAGTTACAGCCTGCAATAGATGGTCCATGTTGGGAAGAGCATAGTTATCCTTCAAAGAGGACTGATTAAGGTTTCTAAAATCCACATAGATCCTTATTTCCCTATTCTTCTTCCTCGCCGATACTATATTCGCTACCCAGGTAGAATGGTGGATAGGGTATATGATCCTTGCTTTAAGAATTTTGTCTACTTCCCTAAATATTGCATCAGCAACTTTGGGATTGTAATTCCTTTTTTTTTCCTGAATGGAGCAGCATCAGGTTTTAAGGGGATTTGATGCTTAAACTTCCCATTCATAAATCTCTTTAAATCTTTATAGCTCCAAGTGAAAACATCTTGGTATTCTAGGAAGAGCTTCCTAGCTTCTTCTCTTTCTTCCTCTGTACAGCATTTCCCAATATTGATCATCTTGGGATCTTTTTCACTGTCGATGTTAACTCCCTCATATTCACTAGTGGTAGGACCTCTTTCAATTCTCTTCTTCTTAACAAAAGTATCATGTCTGTTGAAAAGTTTTTCAATTGTAACTAAGTGGGGAGGGATGATATTACCTTGTAGCTGGATAATATCTAACTTATCTTTCTTCTTCTTGCCATGACGGTCTCCTTTATGACTATTAGGGGCATCTTTATGGAAATCACCACCACTCTCAAAGAAGAGAAGGAGGTTCTTGTCATCCTCAAACACTTTCCAATCTTTCACATTGTTAGGTACAGATGGTCGATACATGACCTCTACTTAGTACTTCTTATCTTTGAACTCCGGGTGAGCGAGGAGTAATGAAGTTGACACTGCTAAAGAGTCTGATTGGGAATTCAATTCTCTTAGTATAGATTCAATAAAGAACACATCCAATTCTTTTATCTCATCCCATACTCTGTTTCTATAGTTCTTCAATCTATTATTCTTTACGGAGTATTGGTTTTTAACTTGTCGTACAATTAGCTCAGCATCCCCCGAGGCTCTCAAAATTTTCACGCCCTTTTATTTTGCAGCAATGATTCCTAACATTAGGGCTTCATACTTAGTTGTATTTTTGGTGTTTCCAAACTCTAATTTGTATGCCATGGGCTCACAAATGTCATCTGGCGATATCAGGACTACACCTGCACCAGATCCCAATGATGCAAAACTACCATCAAATTTGAGGGTCTAGATATTTGACGGTGTTTCTTTAGCTGAAGACTGGTCTTCTTATTTTCCTAGCTTAGTTTCCTCATCATGACAATCTATAAACAGCATATAATTGCCAAATTCTAATTCCTGATATAGAATCTGGGCTTTGGGATCATCAGACTTCAACACTGTGAATTTTTCTTTCTCCTTGAGAACTAGTTTTATCTTTTTGCCACCCACTGGGATCAGAGCTTGAGACCAATCTAGCTTTATTTCCCCTCCTAGATCTCTGTAGAAAATCCTTCTTTGTAACAAACCATAACTAGTAGGTATATCAGCACCCAGTATTGTTAAAGCATTTTCTTCTTAGGATGTGTTGCTAGAGCCACTTGGGCATCTTTGATTTGTCCAGCCAGAGGTACTTGTTTGGAATCCATAGAGTAACACCTATCATGAGATTTAGTGAGGGTAGGTCCTAAGGCTTTAGCCACAGTTGATGGCATTACATTATCTGAGGCTCCAGAGTCTATTATGCAGTTTTTTAACTTGCAACCATTAATATACAATGACACATAGAATGGGTCAGGCTTTTGCCCTGGGAAAGTAGCCAACACATATGGCTCACCTTGCTCAATTGGGTCTGAAAATATACACTCATTTTCTATGGTAGTCATATCATTTTGGTTTATATTCTGACTCCCCTCTTTACAGTAATCTACAAGCTTTTGCAATTCTACAAGATTGGACTTAAGATAGTCTATAGGGGAAAGCTGAATTCTGGAATCTCTACAAAATTGAATAATGTCAAAAGAGCTTTTCTCCTTACCTAGTTGTAGAATCCTTACTCCTTGATTGACTTCCTTAGAATTTGAAGTAGATGCCTCATTATTCTTTGGCAAAGATGTGGAATTAGGGCCTTTATATTTCTGGCTTCATGTTAAGATTGTGTAGGAGGTCCTATCTATGGTAGCATAACATGTTGCTCCTTGTTTTGAATCTAATTCATACTCTATATATAAGTTTTCAGAGTCACCATGTGAATATGAATCTGGTTCAGCTCCAGACACTCCAGCATTCCATTCATCAGTCTGATGCATTTACCAAGCATGAGCTACATCAGGACATCTTTCTCCATCATGATCTGTAGTTAAATGGAAGGCACACATGTTTCCCCTTTTAGGATGAGCTTCTACAACTAACCTCTGTGGTGGAGAAGTCAACTGTAATGTTTTTCCATCGGTGTTCCTCCCTTCATTGTTTCTTCCAGGCTGCTCTTGAAAATTTCGCTGATTGGGATTATTAAATCTAGGAAGTTGTCTCTTGAAGGTGATGAATTCATTAGATAATTTTTGAATCATCTCATCTGATGATGTGGTGTTACTAGTACTGACTCTAGATTGTATCTCTCTTTTCCATTTTCCCGCCAATATCATGTGGTCTTCTAATTCCACCGTGGCTCTTTGAGCAAGGTCCAAAGTGGTTGGATTTGTTCTCCTCAGATCATAACTGATGTCGAGTGGCATACCACTTATGAAAAATGTTTTCAAATTCCTAGAAGTAGGCCTATCGGCCGTTGGGATATGATTCATAAGTTTGTTGAATTTGGCCACAAAATCCCTCATACTAATAGAAGGCTCTTTCTTGATGGAAGTCAACTGTGTTAATAGTGCATATTCATCTTCAATAGTTTTAAATCTTCCCTCAAAGGCATCTCTCATAGAAGCCCAATACATGATAGAGGAATTGGGTAAGTGGTGAAACCAATCAGCAGCACCTTCAACTAGGGTTTCAATGAATAATCTGACGGCCACATCTTCTTCTCGCAATGCTAAGATATTCACTGAAGCAAAGAATGCAGAAATGTGTTCATTTGTAGATACTTTCTCATCTCCAGAGAATTTGGGGAAATTATTTCTTAAACCTGAGGGAAGGGGATTATATTTTTCTAATTGTAATGGTCCAACTGCAGCGGCCCAAGGAAGTGTCATAACTACCGGAGGTAGATAGGGTGTTAGGTTGACAACAGGAGGGTCAACTACCCTGTGCAAAGTTAACACTTGACAAGTGGTAGGAAAAAGATTTTATTGTTTGGGAGGTGAAGAAGGTCTACTTTTTCTCTTAGTATTTCTATTCTTCTGACGGGGTACTTCAAGTAGAGAAAAATCAAGGTTTGTAATCCTCTCAAAAATAGGGTCTATGTCACCTTCCTTCTTTTCACTCCTGAGAAATATCTTGGGCTCTAGGGTTCCAACTAGTCTTCTAGTCTGGCTTCACACTCATCTTGGCATCGTGCCCTTCTTAGATTTCTCCTTCAGATGGCTTCTTTAGTGCTTCTATCCTAGCTTCTTCAAGTTCCAACACTTGAGTAGCATTTCTATAGTGCTCAATTTTTCTTCTATATCTCCAAACAAAAGTATTCAGTGAGGAAATGAGATCCTCTTGATCATCTTGGAATCCAAGATTTGGTTGCAGCATAGGAATTATGTTTTCATGGGGAAGCACCATCTTTCTCCATGATATGCTTATGGTACAATGACTATTTGTCTCCCTACCAGAGTCACCAAAAATCTGTTGGTAAACGGATTGTTCTTCTATGCTTTAACTCTAGAATACCCAAATATTAAGAACAATTGAATACAACAGTTGGGAAATTGTAGCTAAACAACTAATTTCCCTCTGAATTTGAAAGTACAGCTCCCTTAAGTAAAGATCTTCAATGAATATTGGTTCTTCCTATTCTAACAGGGGTATGTTCTTGACCCGAGAATACAAGATGTAAACCAAGCTAAACCTAGATAGGAAATAGCTTAGGTAGGATAAAACTGATCCTAACTTTAGCCAATTTCAAGACTTCATCAATCATATGAATCCTTAAAACTGGTAATGCAATAACAAATAATGCAAATGCAAGGCTTAGAGATTTAATAATGAAAATACAATGAATCAATCTATTTCACATGGACTCTCCCAGATTCAGAAAAACACCAGATTTCCCCCTAATTAACTGTATCAAATCATAATACAGAATTCTGGTTCAACCACGAACTATAAATATAATTCCAAAGAAAAATTCAAATATAATAGATAGATAAATGCAATGCAGTGGAACAGTTAAATAAATGGCATTTAGACATACAAATTTGACTCGGCAAAATTTTATCTTTCACACCAAAATTTAGCCGACCTTTGTATTAACTTTCAGTATAGTACATATAGAGTTTGATTATTGACCGTTACAAAAAGAGTAATCAAAATGGTTCAACTTATTTTAAGCAGAAATGATAAATAAAGGTTTATCTGTTACAATATCATCAAAATTTGGCACAAAGGGCGAATCTATCTAAGCTTCAGGTTCATTCCCTTTGCCTAATTTAGCCCTATAGGCGATGACAGCTGTAATAACTCGGATGAGCTCTTCGTGCCTGTTGACATGGACATTGGTACATCGAATGAGCCACCTAGAATGTTCCTTGGCCAGGCTCTTGATTGCATCCACCCGATCTTTTAACTCTTCCCTAGCCTTAATGATACATCTTCTCAACTATTGAAGTTCTGGCACCTTGTCCAAATGAGAGGCAGACGGTTTTGTCAGCTTATGCACGTAGTCAAAGAATGATTTATGCATGAGTGCCACCCCGACTAGTGATTTTCCTTGACCACTTGTTTGGGATTCTGTGTAAAGGCCCTGAAGAATCTTAAAGTCTTTACTCTACTCCTCCTTGATCTTAACATCTATTTGTTGCAACCCTGTCTCAGCCTAAATGATCATCTCGATTTTAAACTCTAGAATTTGAAGCCACTCGATTAGAGGTTCATCTCCTTTCTGCAAAATCTTGGCTTTCAATGCCTCCTTGGTCTTCATCTTTACTACCACATGAATCCTCACTATGCTTTCTTGACACTTCACTCTCTCAAATGCGAGAGTTTGCAAATTCTTCTCAATATTGTTCCTTTTTGTTTCCATTCTTAAGAGAGCATTACCCAACTGCTCAACAACTACCAAACCTTCATATTTGAGTCTCTCAATCCATCTCTTTCCGATTTACATGAAGTGCTTGTCCTCTTGCAATTTGGCTATTATGGCTTGATTCTCTACAGCACTGGGATCAAAAGTTGTCTGAGTACTAGTAATACTAGCAACTAGAGTGACCAACTGTCGGATGAGATTAGTCAGTTCACTGACTTTGACATTAAGCTATACCTTAGCCATTTTAAGTTCTTCCATCTCTTCTTCAATTACTACGTTAGTGGATTTACACCAATCCACTTTGGTATCATGTCGAGCTAAGCCCATGTCAAATGCATGTAGCTTGAAATTTGAAGGTGTTAAATCTTCAAACCTACCCTCATTCATGAGTTTCGCTACCTCCATAGTGAAGTGCCCAGTTTCTGGATCCAAACCCAACATGGACAATGTCTTTACTTTCTTAGCTTTTTCTGCAACGGCGCTGGATTGCAAGGCTCGAGCTAAAGTATCTTTGCTATTATCTCCTTCTTCTACCCTCTTTCTTTTGCATTCCAGAGTGTTCTCTATCCATGACTTGGTGTTGGTGACCTTGGTGGCAAAGACCAACTCATCTATAAATAGTTTCCTAATAATTGGAGGAGTAGACTTTGGTCTTGAAGCAAATGGATTTATGGAGGTAGGGGAAGAGGACACCAATTTGGTGACTGAAGCAACTTTCTATTGTTTCTTGGCCTCTTCATCTAATTCTATGGTTGAGGTATTGGAGGTATCCTCACCAACTTCTAATATAATGGGGGACCCTTGCCTTGGATTATCTTGGGTCAAAGTGTTGACTTGTGTATCTATAGAAGTAGCTTTAGCCGATTGCTTAGGTCTTGCACCTTTATTGGGCTCTTCTGTAGACTTGGCCTAGTCTGTAGAAATTGCTTCTTCTGTCAACCTGATGTCTAGAAGTGGGCCTTATCCAGATGTCTTCTTCAGTTGGATCTCTTTCTCAGGAGGTTCATCATCTCCACTCGCTAGCTGAGATGAATCTTTGGCCACAGTCAGGATTATTACCAAAGATATTTCTGCAATGCTAGAAGTATCTTTTGTCGGGGTCCTTTGAGTAGAAGGCTTCCTTTCTGATCTCTTCTTTCTGCCTGCAATCCATTCGACCCACTACTTTGTTCTTTTGTAGATCCCACCCATCAAAGTCTACAAATCATTGATGGCTTTCTCCAGCATGGGCTTGGAGCTTATGAGGAGGGGTTTGATCTTCTCCAAATATGTATCATCATACATGTGTTGGTCGTCATCTTCTAGTCCCTCAACTACAATGTTAACCTTGAACTTTTTTATTTGTTCAATAGTTAACCTGGCATAAAATCTTTCTCTGCTCTCTAAGTCATCCTTGCAATTAGCCCACTAGTCCTAATTTTGTCAACATGATGGCTAGCATGACTCATTTGCAGATGGTCATGGGCATAATTTACAGGGTCGTAGAGTGGCCTCAAAACATCATATGTCTCCAACTGGAATCTTTTGGAGAAGGTTTCAGAACATTCTTTGCTTCGGACCGAGATGCACAACTGTAAGCTCCAATGGCCATCGGGAACTCAGCCTTTTTTCTTAGCATCGGTGCAAATCAGGTTCACTTGGAGTGCCTACCTCATCACCTTGATCAACACAATCATATCATCGGGATATCTGGGTAGCTTCAAATGGAATTCATTAAAACCTGCAAGATGAATATATGAGAAGTTCGCAAACTGGATGAAAAAGAACCCAAACTCGCTAATAATAGCCATGGCTTCAAAAGAAAATCTCCTTTCTAGACAACCCTGTAACTCCCTGCACAATCTCATTGTAAATGTATCGTTAACTCTGAGATAGTCCGCATAACTATTGTGTAACTGTAAACAGGGGAAGCATTCATCTCTTAACATCCTCTGGAAATTCTTCTAGTCTAGGAAGCCCTGGCCAAATTTGAATTTTGGCCAATATATACATTAAAATTGAAGACATGTAGAATTCATTTTGATGCTTAGCTCTATCTAAGGCATTGGCCAGATTTTCACTTACCATAAATGCCCAATCAATAAAATGGTGCTGACAACAGATCACCTGTACCAAGAAGAAATTATGATCCACAAAATTGAGCTCCTCACTCTCACCTCTGATCCTATGAAGTAGCACCAGGATGTCTATTATTTTTAGCTTCAGGTTAGTGCCATATAGTGTTTTTGGTAGCTTCCCTTTGGCACTTCTAGGCTCTTGAAACCATGCCTTCATTATCTCCTTCTTCCATACTGACTTCTTTTCTATATATTCAGTCACTACCCGACTGTATGTCATTTCTGAATACTCATCTTTCTCTGGGATGTGAAGCGACTTCTAAATCGATTCTCTATCAATAGACAGTAGCACTGTGTCATTGGGAAAGAGAATTTTCTTAGTGTCTAGGTTGTATCGAGCTATGCATTCTCATATTAGTTCAGGGGATTGAATGGCTATGGGAAAACCAGGGGCATCAACTAATCTTCTCTCCTTCAGCTTCTCAGTGATGGGATGCATCTGGTTCACCTTTAGCTTGTTTTGAAAGTTATACATATCAAATAACTTCAAAGATGTATCTGAGATGTTGTGTCAGTCGGTCGTTATTCCGTTCATCCCGTCGAAACCCATAAATCTAGTAGCCATCTTTGAAACTTAGAATTTGAGATTAAGGAATTTGGGGATATGTTTCTAGGATGTAAAAAGCATGAAACAATTATTGCTAAGGATTTCAAATCAAACAATTCATAAAATAGACAATAGCCTTTGTTTGCAACAGTTCTCTGATTTTATAACTTTTGAATTCCTACTGTTTAACGGCCAACTTCCCGCACCACACGAATGAAAAGACTTAAGCATTAATGGAAAAGCCTATTATGATCCCAAATGCCTTTATTTGAATTAATGACTTTACTTTTATGGGTCGTTAAGAAACATCCTTTCACTTTAGTAACTGTAACAGTAATTTTCTGGAGGCAGTAGAAAATCACTTTTCTGCTTCCCTTTTGGGTGGAGAAATACTTTTGAGGTGCTCCCAACTCGAAAATCCATTGAAGGAGAGTTTTAGCATATTGAGATGCTAAACTGATATGCTTGATTGTGTCAACATTATTTATGCCTCAAATCACCTATGAGATAGATCCCTTTCCCAAGTGTTTCCATTTTAATGATCTGGCAGAAAGCATACTTCGTAGGTCAAAACCCGCCTATTGGAGCAACAAAGAAGGCATTTTCTACTTTTCTGCCAGTAAGCTTGCACCTTGAATTCTTCCCCATTCAATCGATCCCCTTCACTTAAAATTGATTTAATTTGAATGCCCAAGCTTCCTTATTCCCAAACTTCTCATTTTCAACTTTCACTGACTCTTGAAACTTTCAATTCTATTAATTGTGCAAAACGCCCTCTGGAGGTGATTTTCCGCCACAGAGAAGCTCAAAACTGATTTTCTGCCAAGGCTATAGAATGAAGTGTTAAGGCTAGATACTTCAACTGCACATAATGCCAATGTTAGAATCTTTCAAAATATGACCTTTACTAGATTTGGGAACCTAACCTACCCAAAGAAATATGATTTCAGACCCAAATTCCCACCGGCTCACAAAGGGGAGGTCAATTTGGGAAAATCTGATAAAGGTCTCCTAGCCTAATGGGATAGCTAGACTTAGACTCAGGACTCATATGAAGTTTTCAGATTACTACTACACACTGAACATCCACTTTGTCTCAAAGGTATGCAGACCAAATGTGGTGCAACAATACATACATACATACATACATGCATACATACATACATACATACATTTAGATCTTTCACATACACACATACATACATACATACATAAATACATACATACATACATACATAAATACATACACATATACATACATAAATACATACCTACACACATACATACATGCATGCATACATACATACATAAATACATACATACATACATACATGAATCTTTCATTTGGTTTGCACATATGGAATTTCATCATATAGAATCATCATTATTAGTCATTTTAGTTGCGAAATTATTAATAGGGATGGGCCTCTTTTTAAAGTAAGATTCATGGAATTGATATCCTTCTTCTAGAGAAAGATTCGATCTACATAATGCCAAATTTGGTATAAATGACAAGAAATTTGCATCTATTAGAAATACTCATCTCCTTCAACCCATTCCATCACCCATTGTTATTATTACACAAGAATTATCTTCAAGAAATCCAACCGAGGGCGGGCATGGGCAACCCCTTGAAAATAAAATAGACCCTAAACCAACTTGTGGGGATGGTTCACTATTTGATACTAGGGAAAAACATCTGGTCAAGGATAGAAGGATGATGACCAAGGATAAGAAAATGATACAAAAAAAAAGACAGGAAGGTGATAAAGGAAACTATCAAGTTGCTCCAATAAATGTGTTATTGTGAACCACTACTCATGAAACATGGTCAATGAGTTTGACTCAAAAACTATAAAATTGAATCATAATAGCAATATCACAATTTAAATTATTGTGGAAAGTATCTTCTACTTATCAATTGATAAGATTAAAGGGCTTTATCAATCGCTGCATAAACAAACTATATTAAAAGGATATGTTACATATTAGACATCTCCCACCAATCATAGTGTTCACAGGGGGTGGGAGAGTCAATTCATGAAGGAAGACTAAAATCCCAATTCACTGTTACAACAAGAAGCCCGGGTACAGTAAGGATACAAGTCAATTTCCTGACCTCTTTAGCAATTAAAATAATGAGATCAATGCATGGAAACGTTTGTTTTATTGATTGAACCGATTACATTATAGTTTTCTTACACATCCACTCTACACCCCCCTTTCCACTCACATGGATCAACAAAGAAATAGACTCAAACTCTTCAAATAAACCCGATTGCAACCACCTAACTACCTAAAATTGTTCCATAACAGTCATAAAACTGGCTGTCAAAACTAAATAGGCTTAATGGTGTTGTCAAGTTGACAACCAATGTTTTCAACTCAAAAAAATAGTGTCTCATACACCCATTTTGTTGGCAAGTTGACTACCTGAGGATGCATGACTCATTTTGTGTTGTCATCATGGCAACAAATTCATGTTTAGTCTATGTCTTAAAAGACAAAATGACTAAGGAAAACAGGGCAGAACAGAGATACTCAGTGATCAGCACATCAGCGCACGTGCGATAGATCGATTCAGCATATGTGCATTCAGATATAAGTTTTATGACACATGTACATGCTACATCTAGACATGCATAGTACAGAACTACAGTACGGCAAAGTTACAAGCAGATCAATAGACCAGCAGTCCAGGAGACAGAGCATGGAAGCTGACTAAGTGATTTGATCAGTGTGTGTTATTTTATAATGTAATGGCTAAGTGCATTTGGTTATATCATTGTAATGATGTAATTAACATTGTAGTAAACACGCTTGAGCCAACTTGTTTAGAAGCATTGTATATTTTGTTTTAGGGCCGACTAGTGTTTTGTTTTGGGTCACGCCTATTCAGATTTGAATATATAAGTATGTAATGTAAAGATATGAGAGAAGAGTTGATTATTATGTAAGAGAAAGTTATAGAGGGATAGTACTATGAATTCATTATATGATATATCTCTTTGATAGAGTAAGAGCATTCATACATACACGGAACTGATCAGACAATAGTGTCATCACAGCAGTTCATTTTGATAGAGTGCATATCATCTTTCAGAAGGTTGTAGCCTTCATCTTATTGGGAAATGAGCCTAGGAAGTGAGCCATATACCTTTAATAGGGTTTTTTAAAAGACTCCTAACAGGGTCCAACCTTTAACCAAGTCATTGTACTCATATTGCAAAGACTGCTTCTAACAGGGCAAAGGAACTCTCACAAGTTCATTATGCTTAGTACAATATTTGTGGGTACTAATTCCCACTGGGGTTTTCCTCTGATCAAGGTTTCCCCATAATCATATCATGTGTTATGAGTTGTTATGTTAAGCTTCATTCTATGTATATTTGATTTATGTTTAAGTTGCTGAAAATTAATTAATAAGACAAACACTGATTCACCCCCCCCCCCCTCTCAGTGTTTCTAACAATTGGTATCAAAGCTCTGGTCCTCAGAAAATAAGTT